>OX359245.1:78185289-78449071 GCA_947179485.1 Allacma fusca | reverse complement strand
CGAATGATTTTTAATCACCAAATCCTGTATGAGTAAGGTATTGACTTCGGGGGTCACAGCTAGGTCATCGTGTCACAAACTGGAACCAAACTTGACCGGCAACTCATTTGGGCTTAAACAAAAAGTTCTAGCCTATTTGCGGACAATTCGAATGATTTTAATCACCAAATCCGGTATGGGTAAGATATTGACCTCGGGGTTCACAGCTAGGTCATCGTGTCACCAACTGGAACCAAACTTGACAGGCAACTCATCTGGGCTTAAAAAAGTTCTAGCCTGTTTGTGGGCAATTCGAATGATTTTTAGGTACAAAATCCGGTATGGGTAAGATATTGACCTCGGGGGTCACAGCTGGGTCATCGTGTCACAAACTGGAACCAAACTCGGCACACGTTTAATATGTGTCTAATTAAAGCCCTAATTCCAATCTGGGCCAGTTTTGTCACCGTTTAGATTATGAAACCGGTATCGACGCTCTTTGACCTCTTGAGGTCAGTATCTTGGAATTTTGAAGTCAGATCTCGCGGAAATGTTTTTTGCACGTTATTTAATTTTTGTTCTTGCCATTTTTGAAGTTATATTGCTTATTTTCACTATTTGAATTTTTTGGTACCCCATGTGCCCCCCCTCATTTTTTGCTAACTTTGACCTGGGATATCTCCGAATCCCGTCTTCAGATTTTATCGGGGCAATTATCAAAAATGATCTACGGATCAAGGCGCACCCTGCAGTAATTTTTTCGTTGAAATCGAACAGAGGGCATTTCTCGTAAGGATTGTGCGGTGTCCTTAGTGGTTTAAAGGTTCAGCAAGGACGTTTGCATTATGACTATTATCTATAACGTAGGAACAGGAACTTGACACTTGACCGCAAAAGGTCAAGTTTATGTTCACGGGTGTCAGTTATTTGATCCGAACTTGATCGTGGTATTGATGTCTAGTCTGGTCATAAAGGCCGACTGTGAACTTGATTCAAGTCTTAAAATCAAGTTCAAATTTACATGTTGACCCAAACGTGAGGTTTCAACAACAAGTTCTAATTAATTTGTAGCCTGAAATTGACTTGAACTTTACATGAACTTGTTATGATTCGAAAGTAAAATTTACCTGAGCTTATTAGTGACTCTATGAGTAAAACCGATGTCGCAATATTAAGGACCACAAAATAAACACTGAGCGTAGCCTTAAAAATAACTGCGAGGCGTACATAAATGAGAAGGAGGCCAGCACAGGATCAATCTCCACCACAAAAATAAGAAAACAAAACTTGGATTGAGGGAGCAAATTGGTCTGTCTAATTAGCTTTGCAATTGGACTGTACTAGCTGAGCAAAAGTTTGGGAGAATTTCTAGAAATCTTTCTAACTTAAATATAAATGAGTGTACAGGTTCTACATTAGGAATTGCACGTTTATTAGTCTGGAATTGAATTTTGACAAGATGCTGTAATAATTACTACCATTTAATATCCATAAATAAAATCTGACATTTTATTCAAATTACCTCCATGAAGCACGTCGACCTGGGTGAAAGAAAGGGCAAGAGAAGACATTTCATTGCGAGGAAGAAAGATGCAAATTTGAGACGGTAGTACGAACAATATGTTACCACACAGTATAAAATACAAAATAGTCTCAACCATGTTCTTGCCATGTTCCATTTAGGGACAGTAAATACTGAGGGAGAAAGGGAGTGTATTTAATGAGTACGAACCTCACTAACAACAAAATCTCTAAAAGAAGCAACCCATTTGTGGTTTCCGTCAGAGCTTTTTGCAACTCACTCACGCTTCATGTAGTCGTTTATGACGGTCATGTGACGTTTGATAAGAAAGAGGTATACATCGCTCAGAAATCCTCACATTGGTTTGTTTGTTGATTGTAATATAAGTACTACTTCATCTGAAATCAAAGTCCATGTTTACATATACAAACGTGTTCCATGACAAGCTTTAATTCCGAATTATTTCGTACTCATTCAGTTTAGTTTTATGATATGGTACGTGATAGGGTCCTGTCAAACTTTAAAAAAAATCAAACTTTCTAATGTCCTACTGCCCGAACTCAGAGGAGATGGCATCAAGTTTTTATAGTTTGTGTGAATACTATTAGTAGTGCCTACAATTCCAGCGATTTTCATTTAATTCTGAAGTTCACATCGGAAGACTTTGCTTGTAAGTAACTACCAAAATTGAGTAGAGTGGGAATATTAGGAAAGAATATTATGGGAAAAGTAGTGGGATATATTACTTCAATCCGAAATAGATTTTTTAAAGCTACCTTTTTCATCCTTGATAAGGATTTTGAACTTATTCAAATGATTTTATGCCAGTATTGCAATAAACTTCCAGGGTTGAAATTATGTGATAGTGATTATTCAAATAGTAACTTAGGAATTCAACGCAACGCGGCCCATCAAGAAATTAGAGGTTATTTTTCTATCCAAAATTCTTTGGTTTTACTAAATTTGGGATATTATTTCCCGCTACGTATGTCGAACGTATTGACTTCCCCTGGCCAGATTGATCCAGGCTAAAATCTTGACCTGGATCAAAAGTTTGAAAAATTTGAAAAATTTGCTTTGAATTTCGTTCGAAATTCATGCCAGAACAATAAATCTGTTCCAAAATGTCGGACAGTTAATACCATTCCTATATGACGAGCTTAACGGAAAACTTGCTAGGAGCAATTTATAAACTCGATAGGTTTCAGCGCGTCGATATTATTGAAAAGAATAAGTATTAAAACGTCATTCAAAGAGTTTTTTTCAGGATATTAATAATTGTCATGAAATATTATTGTTTGGTGAAAAATTAACATAAAAAACGGCTGAGTTCTACTTTCCCGGCCACAAAATAACCCTCCACCTTCCACTCACCCCTATATTAACACTATAATACATAAGTAACTTCCACCAGACTTCCACCTCCCACCAAACTTCCACTTGACCTCCCTCCAAACTTCCACTTGACCTCCCTCCAAACTTCCACTTGACCTTCCACCAGACTTTCCATCTAACCTTCGACCTTCCCCTTGGTCATTCCACCTGACCTTCCACGCGACTACCCACATTACCCATACACAGAGCTATGCAAAATACTTGGTGTAAGATTACAAAATACAAAATAAAATACCTGAAGTAAAATATAGAAAATACAAAATACAATGTAAAATACCTCTAGGTACATTACTAAAATACAAATAAAAATAAAATACATGGTCAGTAATTTCAAATACTCAAATACAAAATACTGTATTTTAAATACAATACTTTTCTCAAAGTACCCAAATAATGCTCACTATTTTCAGTTTCTCGGACTCAAACAGCTTTAAAAATCAACATTTTAAAAAGTAATTAGATGGCTAATCACTTCAAGAAGTGCATAAAAGACTGGTGTAGTAACAAATGATTCAACTTTTGTTGAATTTGCCAGCCCATTTTTTATAATTACATTGACTAACGATAATCAGTTATTTTGATTGTTTATTAAGTAATGTAATTATTATGATATCTTTAGCATCTGAGATAGTATCTGAAAATTAAATTGAGTGCCTTCGAAGGATCTTAAATATTGTGGTTAAATAGGCAAAGTGGGCTAAGTGATGTTCAAAAGCATAGAAGATCATAGTATACTATTTTACACTTTCAGTGACGATATGTATTACTGGATATGGAGAACCTGGACATGTTTGATGTATCCAGTAAAAAGAATTCTTTCCAGCGTATGTTATTGCATTGCTAAAATGGAATTCTCACAGATATTTAACATCATGGAAACTGCAAACAATGTCAAAGTTGCAATCATGCTGGCGAAACGTATTTTGAGTCAAATACTTTATTTGAAATACATTTTCCAGGCCCTTGAAAGTAAGCAAATACAAAATACTTTTGTACTTACAGGCCCTTGAAATATTAAGTACAAAATACTTGCCCACTGCTTGATAACTTTTAAATACAAAATACTTTCTGGTCTGAAAATACGTATTTTAAAATACTGTATTTGAAAATACTGCATAGCTCTGCCCATACAGACTCTGTAGTCTGGCTTTGACAATATTTACAAATAGCTAACTAAAAACATACTATAATGCCTCCCTACATGAGTTACTGCATGGCCGAAGCTCATTTCTTTTGTGCCTATTCATCTGAAAATGAAAGTCTTGGATCAATTTCGGTGTCTTAGCATATATGTTTCGCATTTTTTATTCGTAAAATTAACACGAACGTTAAAACACTAGACCGTTTTAAGTTAAAACTAACTCATGTAATTAACTATAAAAATGCAGCTCACCTTTGAGGAAACAAGTAACTGATACAAAATCATTATGCTGATATGTACAAGTATGATGGTCAGATTTCGATGGTGTTGTATAGAATTATGTCAAAGGACTGATAAAAATCAACTACTGGAAAACACGTGATTCGAAATGGCTCAGTTGCAGTAATTACCGGTGAACTGATTTTTAACAAAAGTTTTAAAAAGTTTTTAGCAAATTCCGTAACAACTTACGATTAATGGCATGACGAAAACTTAGCTCTGCGACTTACTTTTCCCAATAAATTAAAACGCTGATTTACGGTTTGAATAGTCGCATACAGGGGGCAACGCATTAACTATCTCCAGTTCGCACTTTGTGTTTCACCCACCAGAACACAGAGGGTTATGTTAATTAACACAGGCAAAGATCTGGAAGGTAAAAAATCTGTAAAATTTTGGTGGAATGTCAAGTCGAAGGTTAAGTGGAAGGTCTAGTGGAAGGTGGAAATCCTGGTGGACGGTGGAAGGTAATTTTGTGGCCGGGAAAGTACAACTCAGCCTAAAAAACTCACCGTTACAAAATTTGGTCTGTTCCAACAAACCAAAAATCAGAGAACAGATTTCAACTATTCCCGGAAATAGATAGCCAATCAGCGCAATGATTCTTTAATACCTCTATTTGAAATCGGTAAAATTTTGATAGTATTTAGTGTGTATTAGAAAATACTTCTAATAAATGAGATTAAGTTGCTGTTTTCTATGATAGCTTGTTCTTTTAAAAATATATGAGCTAACTAACGGAAACTAATGTGACTAACTAAAAAAAACTAACTAAAACTAACCTTATACATTACGTTTGTACGTGGCCAATAGCAAAGTAACAAAAACTAATTTTAAAATGTTGTCCCCCCTCTTTTTACCACTGGTTTACCATGCTTGTTCCTGTAATACTTGTATAGTTGTTTTAGTTTAGTAGTCAAAATCAGAATCAATGAGAATTTCCGGTTGTAGCAAAAATGGTGTTGAAACTGTAGGCATTTGTTCCGGAGATTTAATTTGGTCAATGTCGATACAATGGTTACAGCTAGTTTTGAGGTAATGTTGCAAGCATCATTCAGAACTTTCTCGCTAATTACATGAGAAGTTGGTATTGATATTGTGCTTAATGAGTTACAGTTTACATTTCCTTGCAGTAATTAACCACGAATTGCTTTACAAACTACGAAGGTGGCAACAATTACCCATCCATGAATTTGTAATATAAATTAAAAGACAATTCTTTTAAAAAACAACAAAATAAAAAATTAAATAACAAGTGTCGTCCTGCACTAAACCCAGTAACAATTAACGAACAAATCCAACTAGATGATGATTTTGAACACACAATTTATCCAGAAGAGATTGCACACCAGATCTATAGATTAAACTCGCAAAGTTGCGCTGGAACAGATGGAATTTTACCCAGATGGATTAAGGCTACAAAAGAAGATTCCTCCATAATTTTGGCAAAGACGCTTACTTACATGCTGAAATACAATTTCGTACCGGGATTTATGAGAGAAGCCAAAACTGTACTAATTCATAAAGGAGGAGATGAAAAGAACCCTAAGAATTTGCGGCCTATAACCATTTGTTCAGTATTAAGGCGTACAGTTGAAAAGGTGATAGTAAAACTTCGTAAATATGTACCATTCAGCGATTATCAAAGAGGATTTACTGATACTCACGGTACTCTCATTAATACATCCATCTTGAATTGCTGTTTACAAAAGGCAAAAAATGACAAATTAGATTACACTGCAACTTTATTTGATGTAACGCAAGCATTTGATAAAATTGGACACGAACACGCTAAAAACAGAATAGCATCCAGAAGGGCTCCGACAAAATTAAAAGACTTGACAATTACTTTGATGAAGGATAATTTCACCAAAATCAGTACCATTAATGGAAAAACAAAGAAAATTTACTTCCGTTGCGGCGTAATGCAAGGTGCTCCTACTTCCCCGTGGATATACAACATCGGAGTTGATGATGAAGTGGAAGAATTAAATGAAGCCTCAATTAAATCTGAGTATGGTTTTGAACTTCATCAAACATGTAGTAAAGAAACTCTTCAAAATTTTGCTGATGATTCCCAACTGTCAGCTAAATGTCGTAGCTCATCTATTATTTTAAGTCAAGCATTTCTGGGGCTTTATGATCAATTGGGACTTAGTATCAATGCACAAAAATCGCAATGCATAAGTTTAGTTAAAGGAAAACTATGCACAGATGATTTAGTAATAAATCCATCAGTGACAATTCAATGTATAGGAGAAGAAGACATGATCAAATATTGGGAACATCATACAACGATGAAATAAAATTTGACAGTGTGAAAATATTAAAGAAGTTTCACAACCAAATTGAAGCCTTGGTATCTTCTCCCTTACTAAATGCAGATCAAAAGTTCAACATTATTAATGAATTCATATGGCCCATTCTCATATTTCCCTTTCAACATGCTCCGATTGGCAAACTCCCATATTCATTTTTAGAAAATGTGGACAAGACATTTTTTGAAAAGTGCAACTAAGCAGATACTACAGATTCCTAATTCCACGCCTAAAGCCATGCTCTATTCCAATAAGAAATTCAAAGGACTCGGTTTAATTAAAGCCACTTGGGAAGCGTACATCCAATCATACAATGCTAGTAGCTACCTTGCACATTCAGATATCCAGGTTTTGAAATTGGTTCGAGACCTTCAAAAGGAAAAACAGGAAAGTTTATCTAAATTAGGACTTTCAGAAGAGTTTATAACATCTCTAGAAATACATTCTACAGATGATCATTGCTCTCCTCCTCCGACAGATATACCTTTACGTAGTCTCAGTTATTACATGGATAGAGCTGAAGAATCTATTACACAACCCTCTATAAAACAAAAGAAAATTAAGAATTGCAAGAAAATCAGAAATGAGCTACAATCTCTTGAATTTGTTAAATGGATAAATCTTCCTACCAAAGGTAAAGGAGTACAACAATTTGCAGAATACCCCCCTGCAAATTCATGGCTAACGAATAAACGTGGCTTGTCTACCTCAGAATGGACAAATGCAATTAAAATGACTGCTAATGTTTTACCAGTGCGTTCCAATCCTGGATTTAGTCAAGGAAATAACCGTTGCCGTTATTGCAACGAGTATGAAACCTTAGGTCACATCCTTGGCAAATGTTCCAGAGGAGAACTACTTCGAAACACACGTCATCATACTATCAGAACCCTGTTGGCAACAAAGTTGAGAGAAGGAGGTTTCAAGGTTGAAGAAGAAGTATTTTGTGAAGACTCAGATGGAAGAAGTAGAAGGGTAGATATATTTGCAGTTGATATGAGATCTAAAACAGCGTTTATTATTGACCCTACTATCAGAATGGAAGATCATATTAACCAAGCAGATCAAGTGAATCAACAGAAGAAATCGATTTATGATCCATGTATTCCTTACTTTAAATCTAATTTTGATGTTAAAGATATTGAAACCATTGGTCTTTACATTGGTGCTAGAGGGACAATATCAAAATTTTTCATGAATTTTATAAATAGATTTAAAATCCCTGTATCAGTTATTAATGATATTGTTACAATAGTTTTAAAAAATGGTGCATTAATATGCCATAATCATTTATATAATAATGTTTAATTATTTTATCTGTAAACATTTCAATATTATATTAATAATGAATACCTTGTCAAATAGTATACTGAGTCAGTAATGGCTACTTTCAATGGAAAGCAGTGACAATAAAGTTCTTATATATATGTCCCCAAGAATGCACAAATTCCAATCTGTTCCTGGATAAGAGGAACTTCGTCTGGTAACTCGCTCCTCCAGTTGATAGAACAAGCACAATCAAATGGAATTTTTATTGAGGTTTGGCGCGTGTATTATGCTTTTCCAATCGGTTGATTACTGGCAACGGGAAAATATTCGATAATTTAAATTTGTTGTTGTAATATTTACGAACAATATTTTAATAACGGGTTACGGTAACAATCGTACCAGTAATAATTTTTGCAATGTTAAATTCCGGTACCTTCTAACATTAGTTACTAAATCATGTCAAGTTTTCAAATATTTATTGATTATTCAAGCTGTGAGAGAGGCCTACAGATTTTCGGTACATATATATAATCAGGCTAAAAAATTAGAATTTGATGTAGCGCCTTGACTGATGGTTATACCATGTGATACTTACAAATAATTGTGTACAGCGTTTGAATTGAAGTACACTGCTCCTGTTATAAAGACATTCCAGATCTTAGAGACTAATAGTACTAGTATATCATTAACATGTTAAAAATGTTGTCAATGACATTTTGAGCGTAGAGAGTAACTGCACCCAATGTGATCTCGTAGACTCCCGCAATATTAATGGTAAGCTCTGGCTTCCGAACCGTTTTTACCATTAAAGCTCTGAATTTTGGGTCCCCTCCGTAACCCTGTAATTTATCTTTTAAGTACCTGTGCTCAGCAGACTGTAGATATAAATTTGATGAAATCTGTAAATTCTCTAACCGACGCAGGATAACACACATAAGGATGAAAACGTAAATAAATGATCCGGGGAAAAATAAATACAATATCCCTACGTGCTGTATGGCGGAAGAAAATTCGTGAATAGAAGCCACGAAAAAAGATACATTTAAAATCAAAAGAGTGCAGTAGGTAATTGGTAGCAGGAACGGATTAAAAAGTTCATTAATTAGATTTTTTAGAAGCAGCAGTTGATTGTATATTTTTTGATTCTCTTCCCACTCAGCTGAGATCACATGCAATCTGAAAATAATTTGTGACAAAAATCATTTCAAAACAAACAAAGACAAAAATTAAAAAGCTCATTAGTTTGAACATTTTATAGTCTTTCAGGTGAGCTATACAATATTTATCACAAGTCGTTTTTACAGTATACACCCGCAATTTTTGAGCTATATCAATAAACCAAATTTAGAAAAATCATCACAAGGGTTCACTTTAAAATAATGCAATCGCATGTATTTCAATTCTAAGCCCCTTTCATATGCTAGAGTGAGAAAAAGGAGATAAAATCACTATTTTCGGTCTTGTCAACTTCAGCTTGTTATGAATCAAATGAATAATTTACCTGAGCATGTTAGTGACTCCATCTATTAGTAAAACCGAAGTCGCAATATTTAGCACCACAAAATGAACATCCATCATAGCCTTAAAAATAGTTGCGACCTCAACGAGGCATAAAGAAATGAGAAGGGGATCTCCACAGGATCCATCTCCATCACAGAAATAGGACGGGAGGAAAATAACCAGGTCTGGAAGCCACCAACACAAACAGCCCGTCATGGCTGGTACTGCCAGTAATGAATATAACGAAATAATCCACGTCCCTTGTACCATTAAATGCTTCTCAGAAAGTAATTCCACAGCTGATTTTGATTTAAAAAGTTTTTCTATAGGAATAAAAAAAACTTTACGATTTCAGAGAAAAGTAAGATGCTGTAATTACTAGTTAAACGGGAAAGTCGTAAAATCTTTGCGCTCCTCATGATGGATTACTTACCCAAATCCCAGGTACTTATGTACCTGGATTTTAAAAAACTAAACTAGCGTGGATATTAAACAATTCCCAGAAATCGAATCCAAAATTTTATTCAAATTACCTCCACAAAGCGCGTCGACCCGGGTGTAAGAAAGGACAAGAGAAGTTATTTCATTGCGACGAAGAAAGAGGCACATTTGAAAGGGTAGTACGAAAAATATGTTACCACACAATATAAAGTACAAAATAGTCTCCACTCGTTGTTGCCATGTTCCATCTATTGTTAGCAAACACTGAGGTCGATAAGGAGTGCAAATAATGAGCACAATCCGTGCTAAAAACAATATTTCTAAAGCAAGCCAAACCCTTTTGTGCTTTCCGTCAGAGCTTCGCAACTCACGCTTCATGTAGTCATATTTAAAAGGGACTATGCAAAGGTTTGAACAGATTTTCATTAAAATTGGGGCAGTGACTTCCAGGTAGAGTCTTCTGAAGGATTTTCGAAATCCTGGCAAAGACCTGATAATCATTTGAGACACTTTGGAATGTAGTAACTTTCTCCAATCCATTTTCTCAACTCACCCAGTGTCGTGGATTTTATTTACTTGAAAGTCTTCGGCTCATTGGTCAAGAATCAAGTTTTTTTATGGAACAAATATTTTATTGTACGTAGATATTCACGTTTGCAATTTCCATGAATTCATAATTTCCACCGTAGTTTTCTTCCTGATAAGAGTTTTACGTGATAGAAATTGCATGCTTTTGCTGAAATCGATGGATGAAAATTTTATGCTGAATGTTTTTAGAACTATCTTAGACCGAAAATTCCCGGGCTATTTCATAAGAAAGAGATATGCTTCCATGCTTTTAGTACCATCAAATAAATCATGTAATGCAAGACCCTGTTTATATACATGTATTCCATGATAAGCATTAATTCCGACTCATTTCATACTCATTAAAATAAATTTTATCATATGGGCACTGAAAGCTATCATCTCTATTGAAAAATCAATTGACATTTGAATACCACAAACATACATACGTCTACATGTATATTTTGTACTGATCATTTCTAAAGTAAGAAAATTGTTGACTTGCGTAGATTTTGGACTCTTATTAGGTAACTGTTCTCTGTGTTCTGCCCATAACTCTAGAAATTGTATGAGAAAATTTTATGGCTATCCTATAATTATGCATATATGTAATCTATCTATCTAGTCTACCTCGATGCCTCTAGCCTATGCTTTATTATGTATGAGTAAATCCTGGGGATAATTTGTTAGAACCACTAGAGGGGGAACATAAGTTCACGGGTAGCCATTACATGGAGTGATTACTGTATCACAAATCATTCTTCACTTCATACATATTTATGGAATAAATATGTGATTAATTTCAAACTGAACGTACAATTTGTACATTTAGAATTTTATCCATTTCGTGTTCAATGTGGATATTCTAGGTAAACAGATACTTTTTGTACAAAATCATACGGATTTCATAATTGGACGAAACAAATTTTCGTCAATATTTTGTAATAGTAATATAATAATTCCTCAATGATTCCATCAATCCCCGTGCTCCGGTATTCTTCCAACTGCTTGTCATTACCAATAGTAAAATTATTACGCTCACAAATACCCACACAGCCCTGTACATCATACGCAACCTGCGCATCAATTAAGCCACTATTATATTTTGGTTACAATTCCTTGAAATACGAAAGTAAAATTGTATTCAAAATTAAATAAAACCTTCTGAAATGTTTCTTAGCTCTGGGCAAATCTCCGTGTTCTTCTTGCGCGGCATAAAACTTTATGCCATAGAAGGAATTACGAAAGTAGTCTTTAACAATGACATCCTCAATGCGGAAATTGAAGCATTCCTGATCAAGCGTGCCAAGGCTTTTGTAAAGCGTCTTTGTATTCTCCGTATGGAAAATAAAATCTGTTCTTACCATTTCTCGAGTGGCGGCTATGAGGATCTGTACTTGGTTATAAATCTTTATCATTCTGCGAATTATATATAATTTTTAGCTTTTTGAGATTTTGCATCTTTCACTGAATTTACTATTTTTTCACCCTGAGTAATAATAATTATTGTTAGAAACAATTTGAGGCTCCGTTGGAATTACCTTGGTTTTTTCCCGACTAAAATTGCCACTCCATCCGCTGCAATGGCCGGTAAATAATGTAGTAAGAAGTTGAGGACCGAAAAAACTATTTTATTTCTCAAGAATACCACCGATGGGTACCAGAACATTTCATTGAAAGGGGTTTCCTCGTATGCTTCCAACAAGGCGGGTTGAAATTCTTTGTGAAAAAATGGATTTTCGGTATTCGAGCAGTTGTAGACGTTCACATCGTTTTGGAGTTTCACATTTTTGGAGCTGACTTCCATCGCTGCTGCTAGTATTAGGTTGACCAAGTGATCTACGGGAACTACGTCAATCGTCCTTTGCCTATTTGTGTACCCGCAACGTATAATTCCCGTGGACATCCCAGCTATGTACCCACACATTCCATTGAAGTTATCCACCCAACCAGGAAATGGCTCTCGATGTGCAGGTCCAACTGAATTTAATACAAAAGTTTTTCTGAAGTTACTGACTGATTTTGTGAGGTATTTTTGTTTCCGAAAAATACTTGTGAGTTTTACCAATAGGAGGCCTTACAATACACACAGGATAGTCAAATCTTGCCTCGTAGACCAAAGATTCGGCAAGATGTTTGGTAAAGGTATAGATATTTTTGTGTTTGCCCACTAATCTGCAAATAACAATAACCCCCTCGAAAAACTGAAGAAATGTGTCATTGTATTTGGTTAATTTGTAAATATCTAAACATATAATTTTTCAAGCTTCAAAATTACTTTGCAGTTATTGAATCAACCAAATCCGGCGGGAGGCTTGAACAAAGCTGCATTATCACTTGTGGGTCAACCGTAGGAGGATAAATCCTCTCGTCAATCTCCACCAAATGAGAATTTGAATAGATGGTGGAGACATATACAAATGCCTATTTAATTGTAAAAAGTATTTACTGTTATACAATTATTGTAGAAATTTGTTATCAATCAAAGACGCTGTTGTTGGTTGATTTCACAAAGCACATATCACATCTCTGTTGTAAAATAAAATGCAGAGAATTTGATAATAATTATTCCTGTTTACCTTTAAATGCTCCAATTGCTTGGACCATCTGAGTACATTCTGAGTGCCTTCAGTATTCGCTTTGACTAGATTTGTGAGTCCGGAATTGTACTTAACATTTGCAGCGACGTGAAATACTATTGATACAGTGGATTTCAAAATGTCGGCGTTTTCAGTGGTGATTCCTAATCCGTCCAGAGTGACGTCCCCATCAATGACCACAATTTTAGCGAAGAGATTTTGACTGTCACCGCCAGAGCGAACCCTCTCAAATAACTAGAAAAATGATGTGCCAAATATTAGATTGGGTTCAATATATTTGCAAATTCAAAATGATGTTCTAATTATTATTAATTATTATTATCTTTACGACAATTTTGATTGTTAGAAATTATGTGCAAACAAATTGCTTTCACAAAAGTTCAAATATGAGATAAATAATTATTTCTTCAGAAATTTGACGGTTTCAACTGGTAGTAATTTACCACTTTGTGATTGAGCATGCAAAACTAGTATGATCTGAAGCTGGTCATTGGAAAATTTTATGTGAGTGTGTCGGGAATGCGCAAAATACACATCCAGCAAAAATTGAGTACCTTTGCTTGAAGGATTGTTTGCAGCCGTTCTTTTCCAGACTGGTTCCGTTTCTCCCGAATTAAGACAAATATTTTTTGAACTTGAGGGCAGCTCCGTAATAATTTTTCAAGGATTGCTTTCCCAACGAAGCCTGTAGCTCCTGTAAGGAAAACCACCTTCTCATCGTAAAATTGGTCCATATATGAATATTTCAAAGTTTCTAAAGCGAAGCAAGAGTGAAAATAAATTTTGTCTGTACTGATTGAAGTGGGAAAAGTCTTTACAGGAATTTCTTGATGAGAAGGATTATCACTGCGATTTCATCAAGCGTGTTCAGATTGTACTGAGCAATTAAAAGTGTTTGCAGAGCTGAAGTCAGTTTTATACACTCATGTGAAATTAGATTGAGCCATATTCTGAATCCGGTTGATTAGAGTAAGTTTTCAACCGAAAGTTTAAGTAGAAAATATGTGCATTGTTCCTACGTGAATTTCCTATACGGGGGTTCCCAAGGGATGGCAAAATACCTGCCAATATATGGGGATGCCACTATATCTTAATGCCATATAATGCAAATATAATAGTAGGGCAGAAACCACTATATAGGAAATTCGCTTTAGTTCTAAGGTGATAAAGGCAACATGTATGGGAAACTGGCCTTTAAAGTTTAAACTATGGGTATCAAGTGCTAAGAATACGCCCTCACAGGATGAATTTCATTAAAACTACTGGATTTCCTTTACGTACGCATACACATCAGGATGTTCATTGTGTAAAGTGGAGGTTTCAAGCAGGGAAGTCAAATCAACTTTAAATTCAAATAATTGGAGCAACACTACATTTTAAAACACTTCTAAATGCAATCCTGAAAGCGATCATCTTTATTGGAGAAATAACTGGCATTTGAACACCACAAATAGACGTATCTACACTTATTTTGTAAAACTTCAAGGGAAATAATTTCTGTCTCTCTCGTGATTCCTCCTTCCATTCCCTTCCCTTTGGAAATATAGCATTTCAGTTGTAAATTATGCAACCTACATAATTAGGAGCATGTATCTGTAAGCATACTGAAAAAAGCTTAGGGTCAATTTCAAAGCATTTGTCTTATTGCACTTGCGGTACACGTTGAATCACAAAATTGAACGTCATGGGTGTTGTTCTACAATAACCATTTCGAATTTCTATAATTACATGTTTATTCATATGTATTTATGCTTACAATTGTATGATCTATAAACATAATAGACATTATAACTTGTGGAAATATACCACTACACGTTTTGTTCCAAGGTACCATTACATTACACTCGTGTCGATGGCTATAAAAATGCGGTGTGTCAGTAATAAAAAATAAACGGGAAACCAAATTCCAGAAAGTGAAACATCCCAAGGAATTTTCCAATTTCGGATATTACTCAAGGGTTAACTACAGATATTGCATAGTGCTGAGACTTTGCAGGAGTATGACGTTAACATTTAGAAAATTTAGATATGTAGGTTTTGAGTTATTTTATTTAATTATGTTATTCGAATCAGTGCTCAGCACGGGTAGACGGGTTCGGGTACGAACATCGGGTACCGATTTAATATACCCGAAAAATTGGCGTACTACCCGGATACACTTTGGTCGAATTAAAATTTCAGGTACGGATACGGGTATGGTTACGGGTACAAGAATTTCAAAGTGGGTATATACCCGCCAGGTACGAGTATAACTGAGTCATTTACTCGTACCCGCAACCATTGTACCCGAGTATTTAGGTACGTTGAGAAATGAGATATTCTGATCATCATGCCCGTAATTTGGAAACGTCTGGCGATGTTTTTGCAATGTTTCTGAATGTACATTTTACTATGTATTATTAAATACACTGTAGCCTAAATATATAATTTAAGTGAAACAGGTTTTAGGAAGTATATATAAATAACCAGGAAAGAGGAATTATTGTAGCAAAATTGAAGTAAAGAAAAGGACTCACCGAAATCTTGTTCACAATTTCTTCGTAATGTAGTATTTTGGCATAAGAAATTAAATAACAATTTTGTGCCAGTTTCGTGCATGACATTTCATCAACAACGATTAATAAAATATACAACGTAGAGTTGTGTTGAGTTGGATGGTAAGCTATTATGTGTCATGGATGGTTGATTAGAAGGTGTACATTTGTACAAGATATTAATGAGTTGATAGAGCTATTCGATTGAGAAATTGAGTGAAGGGTGAAAAAACTAAGAGTCGAGTGGCGAATTCCCAAGGAAAAACTGCAAATCAGCTCTATTTGCAAAAATATTGTATGCATCCAGATTTTCGTACACGTCAACGAAAGTATAAAATACGAAATACGGCTTTCGCTAGTTAAAATTGCACACTAAGGTGTTATGCATTATTACATATAATTAACGTAGCATTGAATTTAAACAAATCCGAATAATGTACCCAGGTACGAGTACGGGTACGACAGTGAGATAACCGAGTATGGGTACAAATTTCGAGTACTTCTCGAAGATGGGTACAATGCGGGTACATATATGTACATGGTTCCAGATGACATTGGGGTTACGGGCATGAAAACGTTTTAACCGAATATTGGGGCATATGTAATTACGTGTATGGATACAAGATATTTGAATATCCGCGCTTTGGGAACCGCTACGGGTACCGATTTTGCTTACCCTTGCCGAGCACTCAATTTGGTGTTTCACACAGTATCCATATATACTGAGAAAACAATGGACGGATTTTACATTTCCCTTGCAAACGTTGGACATATAGGATGTGCACGGTATAGCAGATTTCCTGTACATATGCTGATAAGACTAGCAAGTAAACCCCATGATCTGTCCAGTCGGGAATACTAGAAATTAGTGTAGGTATTTGGGTCAATGTCCCAACAATTACAAATTACGAAAATACATCTTAAAAGTCAGAAACACGTAATCCACATGATTTAAGACTGATAACAAGATTGTCAACGAATTTCAGCCCAAATACGAATGTAAAAGTTACCAATTAGTTCAAACTCAATCTGCAACGTATAATCGAGATCAAATAAACCCAATAAAGTCTGCGCAAAATTGTACTCAGTTGTTGATATTAAAAAAGTTAGTTCGTTCAAAAGTTCGTGTATTTTCAGAATTTCAAACATAAACATTTTCATGCAAGAAAGCTTCAAAGACAGTTTACACCATTTTGTAGAAGACTCCATGGATGCCTGCTTAAGTATAGAATTTTGATTATGACTTGTAAACACAGAAAATAAGAAAAAATGAAAGGGATTCTCTGGGGAGATTTAATATTTTACAATTTTACTTTTAAAGAAAACTGCAATTTATTATAGCTAAAAGACTTAAGTTCTACTTTTTTCAAAACTAACAGCTTGTAGGAAAGTCTATGGCAATTTGATAATTAGACAGTGTGCTCAAACAAATAGTTTTCACAATAAAACAAATATAAAAGAAGTAACTATTATTAATTCAAAAAGGACACCGCACAATCCTTACGAGAAAATGCCCTCTGTTCGATTTTAACGAAAAAATTACTGCAGGGTGCGCCTTGATGCGTAGATCATTTTTGATAATTGCCCCGAAAAAATCTGACGACGGGATTCGGAGATATCCCGGGTCAAAGTTAGCAAAAGATGAGGGGGGGCTCATGGGGTACCAAAAAATTCAAACAGTGAAAATTAGCAATATAACTTCAAAAATGGCAAGAAAAAAAACTAAATAACGTGGAAAAACATTTCAGCGGGATATGACTTCAAAATTCCAAGATACTGACCTCAAGAGGTCAAAGAGCGTCGGTACCGGTTTCATAATCTAAACGGTGACAAAACTGGCCCAGATTGGAATTAGGGCTTTAATTAGACACATATTAAACGTGTGCCAAGTTTGGTTCCAGTTTGTGACACGATGACCCATCTGTGACCCCCGAGGTAAATATCTTACCCATACCGGATTTGGTACCTAAAAATCATTCGAATTGTCCGCAAATAGGCTAGAACTTTTGGTTTAAGCCCAGATGGCAATAACAATTTAAAATTGTTAATGCAAGTACCAGTAATGCCGTAACTGGTACTTGCTAAAAGGCGGGAATTAAATCATGCAAATAACCGAAGTTGCACTTGCAATTAGTTCATAAGTTACCTGCATTTGGTAAGGCAACTGCCAAAACATTCGGAAATAATTGTACCGACAAGTACAATTGCAAGTGCAATTGCAATTTGTAATTGCAAGTTAGCTGATTCACAGTATAAATCGTCGGTGAAGAGACAAAATGATTAGTGCATTTTTGATTGGTAGCAAAATGATATACATGCTGTTTCACTAAATTGAACAAAGTGTATTAAATAAAATAATCTAGACGCAATGCACAATGAAACAGGGATGCACAATTGAAATTGCGTTCCTTCAAACCTTCCAAGGCTAAAATATTGTAAAATTTCATCGTTTAACATATCTTTACAATCCTTAATATATTTTCTAAAATTGTGTGCAATGGGAACATTTTGATCAGCTTATCAAAAATTTATTTCGATCAATTTGCCAATACAATTTGAGACAACACAAGTGTTTATTATGTACATTAGTCATTAGAAACGGTTGCAATTAACTTGATAAATATTTTTTAAATTGCAACTTTTTGCAGTGCAAGCACTTGTAATCAGGGCTGAAAATTGGAATCGGAATTGGAATCGGAATCGAAAAAGAATCCGAAAATTTAAAGTATTCGAATCAGAATCGGAATTAAAAATACTGTAAAATTAGGTATTGGAATTCTAATCGGAATTTGAAAGTAAGTATCGGTATTGGTATTAGAATTTATTGATATTCCAATGAATTCCGATTCCATTTCTGATACTGCATTATGCAGCCATAAAGAGCACCTTACGACCTTTTATATAGGAACTTTACATTTTACACGGTTTTTTGCTCAAACAGTTCTTTATCGTAGTAGTGAAAATGGAAGGAAAGGCAGAATCATTTGTTTATGATTACTACGACTACAGTAGAAATCTAGAAATACAACAAAACATGAAAGACATGTTCCAACGTATTCTGTGCAATAACTATGGACCGCACAAGGGACAAATGAATTAATTTGGTCAAGTGGTGGAATGATTCCAAATTTTCTGAAATTAGCCAGCTAGTGACATTTGTAATTTTGAGCATTCCAGTAACTTAGGTTACTGTTGGAAGACTTTTCTAAGCATTACGTTTAATTTGAAACTATAACCTTGGCCGACTACCAGAGGAATCCTTACGAAACATGTTTTTGGTTCGAGAAAACAAAAATAACAAAAATAACAATAAATTATAGGTTACATGCATAGAATCGGAATTGGAATTGGAATTATTTCAAAGTATTTGAATTAATTGGTATCGGAATTCAAATTTAATTATTTAGATACATCGGAAGTAGAATCTAAATCGAAATTAAATTTAAACAGGTATTGTAATTCGAATCGGAATTTTTATTTTTCCGATATTTCATACCTGCTTGTAATGCAATTGAATTTCTTGCAATTTCAGTTGTGCTTAACCGGTAATTGCGGTCAACTTTGAATCGACAAGAAACACTAGTTGTTAGTCGTTACTAGGGCTTCTACTTGGGACAATTTTGTTTGTCCCGCCGACAATTTTGTCCCGAATTCCTAGGGACAAAAACGTTCGTCCCGATTCAGTCCTGAAATAACATATGGACAAACATTTTGACCCGAAACTGTCCTGAAATAACATGGGGCCAAAAATGTTGTCCCGAAACTGTCCCGATCCCGGTCCCGTCAATCTCGGGACGTCCCGTCAATCTCGGGACGTCCCGTCCCGAAAAGCAACATAAGTCGTAACACTTATTGTTAGTCGTTAGAAATTCATTGTTACCCATTAGAGACTCATTCAGTCGTTCGACAGTTATCTATAGTTGTTATGGTGAACGTTAGTCGTTATGGGAAATCGTCAGTCCTTAAAACTAATCGTTAGTCGTTAGAGACAGATCGTAAGTCGTTAGAGGCTGGTCGTTAGTCGTTAGAGACTGATCGTAAGTCGTTAGAGGCTGGTCGTTAGTCGTTAGAGACTGATCGTAAGTCGTTAGAGGCTGGTCGTTAGTCGTTAGAGACTGATCGTAAGTCGTTAGAGGCTGGTCGTTAGTCGTTAGAGACTGATCGTAAGTCGTTAGAGGCTGGTCGTTAGTCGTTAGAGACAGGTCGTTAGTCGTTAGTGACAGGTCGTTAGTCGTTAGGGACTGATCGTTAGTCGTTAGAGTCTGGTCGTCAGTCGTTAGAGACAGGTCGTTAGAGATAGGTCGTTAGTCGTTAGAGACAGGTCGTTAGTCGTTAGTGACAGGTCGTTAGTCGTTAGGGACTGATCGTTAGTCGTTAGAGTCTGGTCGTTAGTCGTTAGAGATACGTCGTTAGTCGTTAGAGAGGTCGTTAGAGACAGGTCGTTAGTCATTAGAGACAGGTCATTAGTCGGTGGAGAAAGGTCGTTAGTCGTTAGTCGATAGTCGTTAGACAGGTCGTTAGGAATTAGGGTATGCCTTAATTTAGTCGACTATTGGAGCAATTGCATAAAGTTCAGGACTTCAGAAACGAACCTGTTTTTGTCAATACTAATAAATATAATAGGCACAGAAACATAATTAACTCAGTCGAAACAAGTTTTTTCTGGCTGCAATTAACTCGTGTCGTGAGGGCTTTCACACAGTAAATTATGGTCAGTACATGGAAGTAATTATTGTAAGTTCTATAATTCTCAAGGTGGATGACGTTAAGAATGTTGGTAATTACACGTAAAAAAGGATTAGGAATATAAACTAGAACCTATCAATAAAATTAGTATGCCTTCAAGTAACTCGGGACGCTTATTACCTATGCTAGATACATATTTGTAAAAAAAACAGCGACACATAACTACACAAGTACAAACAGAGCTTACTTCATAATTTGATGATTTGTTTGAAGAACGCGTTTATAATTTTAATTCAGGTTTTACAGTATTTCAAAACTGGAAGAATCTACAATCAGTATTGTTAATTTTACCAACGTAAGCAGGACCTATAAAATTAAGTTACATGTAACAATAATATCACAAAATTGACAAGGCCAGGAACTAGCCCATTTCCAAATTTTTCCCACTTGCTCTATTTCCTGCTGTATCCAAATAAGGTATTGGATTAGTTGGATGAAACAAATTTTTGAAAATTAGACAGATGTTCTGGTAAAACACAGAAGAGTTGAATATTTTTTAAATGTATCGTAGCTAGCTTATGGATTGATCTGGTTAAGATGCAATGATGACTAACGTTTGTAACAGAATGCACTAAACAAAACCGTTAAATTCCCGTACCTTCTAACATTAGTTACTAAACCATGTCAAGTTTTCAAATATTTATTGATTATTCAAGCTGTAAGAGTGGCCTACAGATTTTCGGTATATGTATATGTATATAATCAGGCTAAAAAATTAGAGTTTGATGTAGCGCCTTGACTGATGGTTATACCATGTGATACTCATACATAATTATGTACAGCGTTTGAATTAAAGTACACTGCTCTTATTAAAAAGACATTCCATGATCATAGAGACTAATAGTATCTACTAGTATATCATTAACATGTTAAAAATGTTGTCGATGACATTTTGAGCGTAGAGAATAACTGCACCCAAAGTGATCAATTATGTGTACGTATATATGAACTAACGACACCTACTCATGCATGTCCGCGGGCGTTGGGTAAAGAATTAGCATTTTTAATTAGTACAATGAGACTAACAATATAGGATTGAAGTATATAGATGATTCAAGCATTTAAGTTGTTTCATTTGATAGATTTGGTTGCTTGTTTATGAAGAAAAGTCACAGAAGGAAGAGATCTGCCAGAGATATCAATTCCTCTGTAATTTAAAGTCGTTCCAGTCATAGAATAAACCATCTCACTAGGTTAACGGGATAACCAGCATCCATCTACCTTCTGAAGTTTTAAATACTTTTGATTGATTTTCCAGCATTTTAATAGATTGAAAGAATCATCAGCAGCAAAACATTTTGTGCCAATAATTAATTTAATTTAATTTAGTCCATACAATTTGATTATGCTCAAACTATGATGCAGATTATTTTTGACTTGTTGTACAAACGTCAACCCTCTAATTTGCATAAGAGCCGGAAATGCATCGTTTAGAAATGATCGAAAGAGATTGTCTTATGTTTTTTGGTGAATCGTATTTGTATATGCCTGAATTGACGCTTACAGTTGATATAGGTTCCCGTTTATGACCCAAAAAATCAAATGGAAACAGAGTTCCTGTTCCCATACGCATACATACATAGTCCATGATAAGGTTACGATTAGAAACATTTAAACTTGTAAATTATAGTAATGACAGCATAGTTCTTAATTTTACAAAATTAATCTTACTCTATACTTTCGCCAGCCGGGGCTATATATGTACATAGACACGCTGCGATTGACAATTGGTTTCGTGACAACGTTAAGTGTTGTTACTGTAAAATGATAATAGTAGTTTTGGAGATAACCATCAATCATAACTGTCATTTGACGTGACGTTCAAATTTTCGGTTTTTTTCGAAAAAACTGTCGGACCGATTTCAACCGCATAAGCAATGACCATTACTGTTTCCACAAGCAATATTCACACATAATTTCATTGAAATAGATTCAGTAGTTTTGAAGATAATTGTCATTTGACTTGAAGTCCAAAATTTCAATAATGTTTTTCGAAAAAACTATCCGGCCGATTTTAACCAAATACGAACTCGGACTTACGTGGGACACAAGTAATATCCATAAAACATTTCATTGAAATCGGAAAAGTAGGTTTTGAGTAATCGTGCGGAGGGCACACGGACGTATGGACGTACGGACATGACTATTTTACTACAGGGCTGACGCCACCCTAAACAGAATGGACTGGAATTCCGTGACGACCCTTGGCAACTATCCATACAATGGTGACTTCCTTGCGGACTACGTTTCCCATAAACTGGCTTCCACTACCTCCACTTTTGATTAGGTACAAGGTACAATATATGAACTACCAAAATAAAACAAATATAAATTGAAATCGGTTGACCGACAGCTCAATGAGCGAAGCGATAGGCGTCGTATATGCATTTGACATGAGAATAAATTTCACAGCTTGTGGTAGCGCAATTTATTTTTTATGGTCGAATATTCTTCTAAAACTATTCCGAAATTCCAGAAATTGAAAAATTTGCACTAGTCTACGTACACTCATGCTAAAATACTGAAATGAAGTTTAAAAAGTATCTCTATTTTTGCTGAAATTGAGAAAAAGTCGAAGTGGTTTGCAAAACTTCACATGCACGGAAATATGCAAGCAGTGGTTTGCACACCCACATGATCCGAAGTTTGTGTTGATCAAATATTTTCAGTTAATCTTAATTGCATAGAAGCTTTTATGCCCACAAGGACAAAAGCAAGATCGCTCCAGGATTCCACTTGTTGATAAGTTTCCTATATTTTTTGGAATTATGGAAAACTGGAAAATTTGAATTGATTGTTTGATAATTTACGAGGAAAAGTGCAATATGGTTCGAAGCGTTATAAGATCTTTTATTTTAAAAGTTTTCCAAATTATGAAAAATTAAAAATGATGAGAATGTTTTGCACATCTACGTAATCAGGAGGTCAGGAGACTTCGTGTGGACAAGGTAAGAACCGAGATCATTCCATTGTGTCACTTCGCTCATAAAAAGTATTTTATATTTTGATTAGGGTTCTAATCATTCAGCCGCTCAATAGTCGCTCCCAGTTCATGAACCAGATTACTTCAATTTCAATCATTTAAAAGCCACAAGTAAGCTGACAATCTGGTTAATGACAAAATTCATAAATTCAGGAGACGAAGATCGATCCAAAGTATAAAAATTTCCGGCTCTGATTCCCATTACTCGAACTCCTTTAACTACCCTCTCAAAATACTCCTTTTGTTTAGGATCATTTGTCATGACCGTAAACATGATTTGACGTTTCATGATAACGATATTGTCTTGCACCAAGTAGCACCTTCCATAAATGAATTGAAACATTGCTACTGTAAGGAAACCAATGAACGATAGAACAAATGCAAAATGCGGATGATTCTCAATGAAGGTAATTCCGGCGAATAAACCAAAGATGCCTCCAATTAGAAGCAATATTTTTACCAAGTAATTCAGCGTGGCGAAGACTTCATTCATTAACTTAATGTCGATCAGCATTTCGCACAAGTGACGGCAATATGCAAGAACCTCTGAAAATGAGTGTTGTTTTTCCTCTCTAGAATCAACAAAGGGTTCATTAACCATTACAAATATATTTAATTTTACAGAATTGGATATCAGGTGTGGTGTACCTCATTGACTTTAAACTGGTCGCCGCAGCCTCATTACAGATATATGGTACAGCAAACGATAGAAGGACGTAACACCCTATGTAACCAACTGTCATAAGCTCCCCTAAACCCCAAACCTCAATACACATCGTGAGTATTAACATCCATAGATTTCTCATATTGTGCGGCAGGACTGAGTATATTAAGTATACCGCATTGGGATCAATCAAGAAAATTAACAAGTCTCCGACAACTACGAAGTAAATGAAAAACGGCAGGAAAATTACGGTGATCTCCAAAATTGTATGGGTTTTCAAAACATCGATTGGATAGAATCTCGCCAGACCTGTCGATAAATTAAATTTAACTGGAGTGGAATATATAATTTTATACAATATAATGTAACATATATACACTCGGTGGCCACAAATTTGCATTATAATTCAATACAAATGGTCTCCGGTGGATAACTCCTGTTGGACTTGTACTAAAGGGCTGAAATTTTTAGAACGTATAATCAGAGGTGTTTAGACGAGATAGGGAATAAAAAAAGTATTGATTTTGTTGTTGATATCAGTATAAAAAAATTTAAAAACAAAAAAAGGTGGAATTCCGTGTGACAAAAGTTTGCATTATTTCCGTCACCCTTTAGTTTTAATAGCGGATATACCCATTACGGGCCTTAATAAGCTCTTGAATAATTTGGGGGACGGAATACACTTGCTTTCGCGTCTTTTTGGGTGGAATAGTGTACCACTAGTCTGTGAGAATCAGCAGTATCTCAACATTATCCTGGGCCGGGTGGGGGCCACCACGGAGCGTAAGAACAAGCTCGACCCAAAAAATTTTAAATGGGATTCAGGTCTTCCGATTAAGTAATTCATAGGAGGACATATATGTGGCTCTTCTAAAACCATGGTTGCATAGATTTGGATGAATGCTTCTGATCCTTCGTCATGTGAAAAATTAATTTCCTAAAAAATTTTAATTTGTTTTAAGTCCTTAAAATATTTCTTAAATATGGACTGATGGATCTCCTTGTTCGTGGTAGTATGAACGCTAACAAGATTCCCTACGATATTGGGCCAGAAACCGCCCCATACTATCAAGAGATCTGAAAATGAGTATGGGATGAAGCCATGCTTATAGGAGGACTTATTTAAGGTTGTTGTAAGCAAGTTTATAATCTTCGTGAATTACGGTAAACTTGTAGAACCCTGGCTGTAGTGATTCTCCTGGGCTTCGCCACACTCTTGGCTGTCCTTTGGTATCAAAACTATAGATTTTGGAACCCCGAGACCGATGAAGTTTAGCCCAATGCTTATCTTCACATTTGGAAAAATTTCATCTCCTGCTACCTTATTTTGTCAGCATATTTTTTGGTGATCAAAGATTTTTTCCGGTCATTATTTCGATTGTATTAAACTTCCTTGAGTCTTCGCCTTACAGTAAGGTCCCTAATACTGACACTGGCGTCGCTTCATACGCTGCCAGCGTTCAGGTTAGTTCGCCACTTCCTATGTTTTATGGCTGTCTTCATTATTTGACGGTCCAACCTCTTGCTGGTAACCCCTGGTAGGCCAGTGTGAGATAGCGTTTGATTACTTCGTACCTAGTGCACCTGAAAAACACTGTTTCAGCAGCTGGATACGGAACGTGTAGCAATTCAGAGGGTGTTTTAATTGAAGCAACGTCTATGTACCCCCGGACTTTTAAATCTGTACAATCCTGGCTTCAATCTTTTTTCCATATCATAATTACTTAGCTAATTTGCTTACGACACTCTATACTGTAAATACGAACAATAATGTCTAATCCAGAGCTCTTTTTCGTGAATTGTGCAGAAAGAGCTGGGATACATTACGCATAATGCAAACTTTTGTCACACGGAATTCTCACCTTTTTGGTTTTCAAATTTTTTAATACTGATATAAACAACAAAATCTATGTTTTTCCCCCACCTATCTCGTCTTAACACCTCTGTTTATAAGTTCTAAAAATTTTAGCCCTTTAGTGCAAGTCCCGTTGGAGTTATCCACCGGAGACAATCTCTACAAGCTTATAATGCAAATTATTGGCCGAGCACTGTATGTGTTAAAGTTAATAGTGTTGTGATATTAACATTTAATGGAATGAGTAGTAGTTGTGGCTACCTTTGGAATCAGTGACATTTTTATATTTTAAGCGATGGATACGTGTGTATAGAAATGCTAGCTCATCTGTCAGGACGACCACGACGTACATACCACACTCGTAGATTAAGCACATTGCGGAATATAGTACATGAGCAAAAAAGTATTTGAGCACAAGGTACTCTTCTGGCCATATTACTGTTTGTACCATGCGAAAACATTTGAACAACACAAATAAAAACACAAAAAATTGTCGAAATAGCCAAATACCTTTTCGGTATTTTACTCTCTCTGCCCCTGCAGTTAGAGTCGAAGTATTTAGCGTGAAAGGTATTATGCAGTATTTGCATAGGAAACTTGTTAGTTTAAAATTTATTTGTAAATCTTCAAAACTAAGCATTCCGATATTAGTTGAATGGTACAAATTAGTGGAATCTAATTTATCTATCGGTTTCAAAACGATTGAAACTTAAAGATTTTATTTTCTGATACGATTAACGTAGTTTAATTTTGCGGATAATAACGAGCAAGAAATTAGGAGAAATTAAAGCTGGTGACTAAAGAATGGAAGCTGCGTTGTTTATGAAACCGCGTCGTCGAGTTACTTAAGTCTTGGGTCTCCAAATCTGTTATATATGGAGCCCTGCTACCCGAGAATGTTTTGGTTGATTTGAAATTGTATTGAAATTTATATACGCGTATCAACCTACATACATACATGCCTATATAATTATGTATATCTATACGTAAACTCAGTAAAATAATCTCCATGAAGGAACTACCTGAAGATTGAAAATCCACATGGATGTTGATATTTTACAGAAATATAGAAAATGCAGTTAGCTACCCGTATTCATTGTTATTTAGACTAAGGTGAGTATTGATAAGATGAGGAGAACCGTATGTGCAAATATTGGCATCAGTAGCGCGTACTTTAAAGATAACAAAAATAAATAAATTGATTTGAAGTTACTAAAATAGGCTGGTGTTCGACAGGTTACCATTTAGACCCAATTAAAACTAAATGGGAAGTGTCACAAAGGCACGTTTTGTCATATGTATTGTCCATGGATGGTTTAACGTTGTGCCTATTTAATTCGTGACGCCTTTTGCGCGTTCCTTTTAAGCCTGCTCTCCATTACCCCCTTTGTAAGACCAAAAGCATTGCACAACCAGCGATGGTTGGTTCAGCGAGGCAAATGTAAATAGGGAAGGCAGTAAAGTATATAGTTGCATGCAATAGCTAGCTGCACATTCATTGCTAGCAAACGTGTTGACTAGCATACTGTAAAACATAAGCCATAATAAATTATAATTTTTGGGGTACAGAAGATGTGTATATTTCATCCCGTATCTGTTGTCCTCCTCGATCCTCGTTTGTGTCAACAAATACTTTCACATGTTCTTGAGAAGTGGCTCTAGAAAATGTTACATATAGTTAGCCATGAGTAAAAACAGGCTTTGATATCTAATGCCTGCTTTACTAAAATTTTGATCCCGCGACTTCTTTAAAGTAATGGAGAAGAACAATTTAAAAGGAAATTGTCCTCTTGGCAAAGGTGCTATCCTATCCTACATGTAGGCCAACATGTAGGCCTATTTATAGGTAGCAAGCTATTTTCAGAAAATATATAGGCAAAATAGGGTGCGCTAGTTTTCGCAGAAAAAATGCCTATAAAACAGGAAATGCACGCCTGCATACAAGCGGTCATATAGGCGTACATATAGGCACCAGGAGAACACGCTTGTATGAAGGGAAATATACAGGAACCTAGATAATTTTATATAGGGTGCAGGCTTTCAACACAAAATATTGGGAATATACAATGTTTTTAACAATATTGTCATACCAAATGGAAGTTTTCTCTCAATACAAACCAACACGATTTTCAAACGTTTGGAAGATCAGGCTAGTGCAGGGACATCTAAGATTTCCCATTCAAAATAATATTCACACATAACTAAGTACATATATATATAATGTATGTGATCGCTCGATGGCTTATACCTACTGGAACGTGCAACAGGAGTTTTCACATAATGCATGAGTAACGTTAATTTTACTAACAATCAGTTCGTTTAAAAATACGACTACATACTACAACAATTGGGAGTGTTTGCTGTGTAATTATTGTATGCGAGGGTATAGTCTAAATTGTATCCAAAATTTATTGGCAAAAAATAATAATATGAATAATAAAAATATAATTTATTTATAAGTAAAGTATAGGGAAGGGTCTCATGTAGGAAGGGGCTAACATTTTCCGTTACCCTATATAGGCAGAAATGTAGGCAGCCACGAGTCCCTACTTGTAGGCAAGGATATAGGCCGTAGCAAATAGGCGAGAAGAAGGCCCCTGCTGAATTAAATCTCTAGGTAGGATGTAGGGTAGGCAAAATCAGTTTAGTACCTTTGCCTCTTCGTAAGAAAAATGGATTTCTTCTTAATTGTGTGTAAGTAACTCACCGAAGAAACTTTCCACATTAGCCCTACCTGTGAAAACCTTTCCTAATTTAAAAAAAATGAGCGGAAATTCCATTAGAACTAATGGAGTTTCAGTACCTTACAAGGTCATTTAGTATCTCACTTTCATTTGCACTACCAACTGCATCTAACATTTTTTTCTCCTGACAATAGGTCTAAAACGTTTAAAAATTCGCTTACAACTCAGTGCTCATCGACTCATCAAGACAAATGCAAATTGGGAAGGCAGTAAATAGTTACACGCAATGGCTGACTGGGGAGCGCTATGGTCGCCAATGCATCTAAAGCGCATGTAAATTTGAATCTCAAATCTACACAATCAAAAAAATCTACACAAAGAAGAATACAGCTCTCTTTCGAAGTAGTACAGAGGAGGATGTAGCCTTTGTATCAAGGTGTAATTAACCTAAACAGCGCGTTTACGAGAGAGCAAAGATACCCAGGTAGTTGGGCAGCAAACATTTGGCCTATCCGAGTAGTTGGGTAAAGCGAATTTGGCCTACCCAGGTAGTTGGGCAAAACGAATTTGGCCTACCCGGGTAGTTCGGCAAAACGAATTTGGTCTACCCAGGTAATTGGGCAAACCAAATTTGGCATACCCAGGTAGTTGTGCAAAACAAATTTGAGCTACGCAGGCAGTTGGGCAAAAACGTTTGTGCTACCCGGGTAGTTAGGCAAACTTGCCGGCGGGGGTTTGGCCATTTGTTTCCAAAAATTAAATGGGAAAGGGGTTGTTAATATTGACACACGTTAAGAAATACTATCTATAATATTAACGATCAAAGCGAATACTCCTTTGAAATAAAAACAAAAACAGTTGATATCGTTGTGTGCTTTCAGCTATACCTCGAACGGCTTACATGGAGACCTCAATTCAATACAAACATTCATATCTCCCATTTGTGTTCCCCGCACTTTCAATAAACCTTTTAGAGCAAATACAATGATTGACTATCTACTCTCCGGTTGGTTAGTAACTAAATCAATGTCTACAATTTACTTAAGTCTGTATACGTGGATTGATATTTATTCTTGCCTAATATTCATATCACAGGTACTCCATGAAAGTACGCAATAATTTATTCTGAAAGCTTTGCGTTTTTACATTACGTCAAACAATCAATTGAAGTAAAGTGTGTAAAGGACACCGCACAATCCTTACTAGAAACTGCCCTCGATTTTAACGAAAAAATTACTGCAGGGTGTGCCTTGATTCGTAGATCATTTTTGATAATTGCCCCAAGAAAATCTGATGACGACGGGATTCGGAGATACCCAGGGTCAAAGTTAGCAAAAATGAGGGGGGGGGACTCATGGGGTATCAAAAATTCAAACAGTGAAAATTAGCAAAATACAATTTTGAATTAAGTCAGAAAATGCTACTTTAAATTAAAAATCCCATTTACAAAATATAAATTGAAACTTTTTTATTTTCGTGGAAAGTGCGTTGGAGTATCATGAAAGCATTATTTATTTAAACGTCGGTCGCTATCAAGTTCGGTAAATATAATTGCTATTTCGAGTTCATTGTTATAAGTAATATATAAGTGCATAGAGTCACGGGTACATAATAGCTTGAATTTCAAACCGATTCCGAAACAAACCGAATATGTATAATGTATTTTGAAATTCGAATAAAATTCAAATGCAAATACAAATACTGTTCGATTCGTATTCGAATCGGTTTCAAAGTTGGTTGTTCGAATTACATATTAGCGTAATAGTAACTGCTTAAATAATGCTTAATGCTACGAAAATGAGCTTCTGCATCTATATCTTGCAAACCTGGAGCGGTAATTTATAGGGACGCCCGCTAAGGGGTTGTCCGGTGTTCAACTACCTCTACAATCGGAAACATTTTCGACTGTACAAGCCCTGCGTTGTTTAATGGCGACAATCCCAATAAAAAGTGTACAGAGTAGGCGTTTTGTTTCTGAGCAGTTTTGATCCTACTCTATTTGAACTAGAGCTTCTACCGGGGACGGGCACGTCCCGTCGGGACACTGGACGGACTGGGTCGGGACGTCGCCGGGGACGAAATAATTATCGTATTCGGGACGGGGGACACAAAAATTGTCCCATTATATTCGGGACAGGACGGAGACAAAAGCATTTTTCCCATTGTATTCGGGACGGGACACACTTTTTGACACACAAGCAAGCATAGCAAAACAAGGATAACGTATCAGCTTTTAGTGCTAAAGAGTAAACTATTCTGTGAGCACTATTTCACCGAATGGAAGACATTCGATTTTACGTTGTAGAAATGGAACTACGATTCTATAAATATGTTTTTTATGTTTTTGGTACAAATATATTTTGTACGAGTTTTTCCTCATGTTCAGATTTTCGGTATGAGAATGTCGACAACTGTTTTTAGTAATTATCGGAACGGGACAGACATTTTGTTCACATGCCCGGACTTTCAGGACTGGGGACAACGTTTTCTAAACATTTTGGGGACGGGACATGAACATGGTTTTTATCACCGTGTCCCGATTGTCGAGACAGGACTGAGGACAAAGGTATTGAAAAAATATCGGGACGGAACCGGGACGGGCCAGAAATTTTGTCCCAAATAGAAGATCTAATTTGAAATGCTCGCATTACCATCAGGAATAGTTTCTAACTTTGAGTAGTTATTATTGTATATAAACAAATCATGGGCCGTGACAATGAAAATACAAATTATTAGCAAAAAATCCTTAAAATCAAGGCGCGTATGTACTATCAAAAGTATGAAACAAGATTCAGCTAAAGAAATTACAAGACACATTACATGCAAAAACAAAGCTATTGTTGAGACAAAGTTATACGATTGATTTTTCTTCACATTTAGAAAATGATCGCTATTCGATTTTATTGTAAAGTCAAAGGGAGCAAAAGGTTCCAAACATGGCTCTTTGAATATGAACGTATGAATGTGGTGTTGCTAGTTCTATCTAATTGTCCCTTTCGCTGCTCTTCCTAAGGGCCAGCACATGTGCATACACTGTTGATTACCCAGTTGTATGGACATAGCTGGGATTACCCGAACTCAATAACCCAAACAATCGGAAATATATTTGAAAGGTAATCCCTTTAATTTTGGAAGCACTATAAATAGTTTGCTACTAAATAAGCGTGTGGGTTCCCCAAGGTTTCCACGAGTATTTGTATTTTGCATTTATTTATTTAAGGCCCTATAGGCTTTCACCCATGGCCCGATATTGGTTGACAAAGTTTCCCAATAAGCGTTCGATTCTCTATATAATTATAATGTAAACATCAAATAAAACAAAACAGTCTCTGTACGCAGCAAGTATTTGTACATGACCGAATAACATTCCTCATACCTAAGTTTTATTAGCGCACGAAGCTAAGTTCCCTAATATGGCAAAGATGGCGCGTGAATTCTTGGGTATTCCTGGCATTCCTAACGAGCGTGCTTTTTCGTTGGCTCCGACATTTTGACACTAAAATGTTTGGCTGTACTCAAGGAGTTACGATATGGAAGTTACAGCTTTTAATATCATGGTTAAAGTTGGCATTAAGCAAGTTTATCGAAGCAACAATGAAGAGCGTTATGGAGGGATGGCCGGTTGTAACAAATTATAATGAAAATTTGAAATTTTATTGAAGAAAATGAAAACGACACAGTGATTGCTGCATTATTTCGCTTTTACAAAACAAATGCTTTAAGTTCGAGTTCGAGCCCAAAAGTGGAATTTACACCGGGTTTTTGTTTCGAGTCGAGTCGAACCCAACTATTTGTTACCGATAGAAACACTAATTTGAAAGGGCTAATTCTAAACAAAATATTCGCTTTTTGACATTCCTATATTTATTGTTAGATACATTTATTAACGTTCCAGGAAAATATTCGTGCACTAGGTAGCAATTTGTATGCAATTTAGATTTTCGGATATTTTGGACTTCATAGTTTCCTTTAATTGAACCAAGTTATGCACAAAGGAATGTCTGATCTCTATCCCTCCAAGTTTCGGAAGTAACAATGTTGAGTTGCGTATGCAGCTGGCCTCCTTCCAATCTTTATATGTAGTCGATGCTCACTTTGTAATAAACATTTTGATGTGTGTAAGTAATGAGACTGCCACTTGCTATGCCTTTTATTTTGTCAACGCCTCAGAATCAAATCGAGTATACTTATGGAACCGAGTCCAGTGTTTTCAAATTTTTGTCAAGAGTTTGTATGCCACGCACCACTTGTGCAAAAAATAGTTGTATTGCTTAGAAATTTGATTTCTATGTTTGGAAAGATTTTAATACAATTTTAAAACACCTAAATTACCGACAAATCCACTTTACAGTTATTTCTTATTGTGGTATCTTGAGTCACGGGTTAAAGTTCTCAAACTTCAATTACGGGCCGCATCATTTTGGTAGAAGCCTCCGTTTAGTCTCCTTTATATAGACACATCTCTCACTCTGCATCTGCCCTAGATAACATTGATAACTGCTACTTACCATTTTAGCCTTGTTTTGTCAGCATGATTTATGCTACCACATCATTGTAAGTGTAATATGTTCAATTTTACATATTTTTGGGCATAAAAAATAAGAATTTAAGAGAGCCATTTTCAAGTGAATAGTCTCGAAGCAAAACAGATACTGGCAGCAGGTAGTAATACTAAAGAGGATATTAAAGTATCTTTGCATAGTTGCACTTTATAGTACACACGTGGGACTGCAGATGGCTATTTTTTAAAACCGGATGTGTACAAAGTGTTGGAAGGTCAAGTGAAAGGTGGCAAATGGTGGAAGGTCAAGTGGAAGGTGGACAATGGTGGAAGGTCAAGTGGAAAGTATGGTGGAAGTTTAAGCGGAAGGTCAAATGGAAGTTTGTTGGAAGGTGGAATTCTGGTGGAAACAGTTACGTATGTATTATAGTGTTAATAAATGGGCGAGTGGCAGGTGGAAGGCAATATTGTGGCCGGGACAGTAGAACTCAGCCCATCTATCACCAGATCTCACATAAAACCTTCCAATCTGGCTTTCCACGCGACTACCCGCAATACCCACACAGCCCACTCTGTATTCTGGCTTTGTCAAATAAAAAGAGCTAGCTAAAAATACTATGTTGCCCCCACTAGTGTTTCTATCGGTAACAAATAATTGGGCTCGACTCATAACAAAAACCCGGTGTAAATTCAACTTTTTCTCCCGAACTCGAACTCGGGACATTCGAGTCGGGAAATTTTTTTGTACCCGAAACCGAAACCGTTAATTTGGTACCACCGGACATTCTCCGCGATATCTTTCAATGGTTCTTCGATAAACTTGCTAGATGGCGGCTTTAACCACTATATTAAAAACAGTCGCTTCCTTATCGTATCTCCTTGAGTGGTACTCTGGTATGTATGACTATATCCATATATTTCGGTGTTAAAAGGTTGAAGTCAAACGAAAAATCCCATGACAGGAACCCCAGTCCCAGGAATGCACAAAAATTTGTGCACCATCTTTACCACATTAGCACACTTAGATTCTTGTGCTAATAAAACTTAGGTATGTACCCAGTAAACCACGAACCACGGTTCTTTCAGGGCCAACTTTAGGCAATGAAGGGAAGACAGTGGCAGGCAAATCTTGTTGGCTTGCCAGAAAGAAGCCAACGACAACTGCATGGTACAATGAAAATATTTTTCTGGCTATGACGGCAAGCCAATACGATGGTACTTCACGGCCAGCCATTAAAGGTCCGGCAATGGTTGTAGGTTGAATTTGACGCACATGAGATTATTGGAACACGATAGGCAGTACGATATTGGACCAATATACTGTATCACGGCGTAACTAGTTTCGTTAACGGTTTGCATACTTTTGCCAGTAGGAGCATGTTGCATTCTAAAATCATAATTGCAATGTTCTCACTATCACACGCGCATCATATCCAGCAGAATATTTCCAGTACATTCTGGCAGTTCTGAGAATTAAAATCGTTGAAGTTAATTTAATTACTATGCAGTGAACCTTTTATATTGTTCATTTCCCTAAGGACGACACTGTTTAAGTTGTTCCATTTAAATGGCTTCTTGCGAATAAGACAAAATCACACAGGCCTGTTTACACAGTGACATGAAAACAACAAATCTTGTGAAGAAATCAGTGGACCCTCCTTGAATATCCGAAAGTTAAGTGGGAGGTTTACGACTGTAAAATACTAAGTAAATCAGGTAAAGATCCCAATAACTATACGTGTGTATATTTTTAATAACATTTTACGAAATAATTTATTAGAAAAGAGTAGAGATAAGATATAACACATAAAGACGACTGTTATGCACGGAATCTGTTAACGAAGCGAGTAACGTAACAATTTAATATTTGTTTATTTTAGTATTAGTATTTATTATTTCTGGTTAATTATCATACAATTTGTGAGAACACCTTTGATGGCTTCGAGATTATTTCCAGACTTTGTTTAGATATAAAATATATACTGCAACAGATTTATGAAAAAGTGGAATTCTTTGTGATCTTGTTATTATACAGACGGGTATGACCCGGGTGAAATTTAATTTCCCTCAGCATGAATCATCCCCAATGCCCAACGCAGATGAAAATACAGACATTGGAGTCTCTTTAAATATTGGAGATTATCATGGAAATGAATTCAGCAGTTACCAGAAACTAATTACCGGATATTAGAGCTCGTTTAAAATATTCTTACTATCTTATCTAATATAATTATCTTACAACAATTTTGAAGCATAAGCATACAAATAATGCAGTTAAATTTTGTAAATTTCAGATATCATTCTATGGACATCGAGTTTACTGAACTCAACCAGAAACACTACCCCCTACATCCACACCATACATTGCGCATTAGCATGAGTTGTATATGCTTCTATTTAAATCATTATTAGCAAATGAAAAAATTCGAGAATTTAAATTCGTTGTTGCAATGTTTTAAAAACAATACTTTAATCACGGGTGACGATAAAAATCGTGTCAATAATAAATTTTGTAAAGCTAAATTCCAGTACCCTCTAACATAAGTTACTAAACAACGTCTAATTTTCAAATATTTATTGATTATTCAAGCTGTGAGAGAGGCGTACAGATTTTCTGTATATAAATAATCAGACTAAAAAATTCGAATTTGATGTAGCTCCTTGATTGATGGTTATACCATGTGATACTCACACATAATTGTGTACAGCGTTTGAATTAAAGTGCACTGCTCCTGTTATTAGGACATTCCATGTTCACAGAGACTAATAGTACTAGTATATCATTAACATGTTAAAAATGTTGTCAATGACATTTTGAGCGTAGAGACTAACTGCACCCAATGTGATCTCGTAGACTCCCGCAATATTAATTGTAAGCTCTGGTTTCCGGACCGTTTTTCTCATTAAAGCTCTGTATTTAGGGTCCCCTCCGTAACCCAGTAATTTATCTTTTAAGTACCTGTGCTCTGCAGCCTGTATGTATAAATTTGATGAGATCTGTAAACGCTCGAAACGATACAGAATAAGACAATTGGCAGTAAAGATGTAGACAAACGTTACGGGGAAATACAAATATAATATCCCTACATTGTGTATGGCGGAAGAAAATTCATGAATAGAAGCCACGAAAAAAGTAACATTTAAAATCAAAAGAGTGGAATAGGCAACTGGGAGTAGAAATGGATTAAGAAGTTGATTGATTAGGGTTTTCAAAAGCAGCAGTTGATTGTATATTTTTTGACTCTCTTCCCACTCAGCTGAGAACACATGGAATCTGAAAATAGTTTGTGACAAAAACAAAGAAAGAAACTAAGAAGCTCATTTGTTTGGATATTTTGTGGTCTTTCAAATGAGCTATACAACAGGTATCACAGGTCCTTATAGTTTGAGAATTCTGCGCATGACAAAAACAACGTTTCTGATTTTGTAATTTTTTCATGGACTTGCATATCATCATCTGAACCTATAAAAAAGCTTGATGTGTATACTTTAGCGTCAAACCCGCAATTCTCAAAGTAGGGATCTTAAAGATAGCTGCATATTTTAACTATTATTCAAAGATGAAATTTCGGAAAAGTAATGAGCGTCAAAAGAACTTTCAAAATGAAAGTTCCAAAAATATTTCCAAAATTTTGAACTGCTCAATTACTTCTCGTTTTTACAATTTATACCCGCAATTTTTGTGTTATGTCAATGTAACAAATTTACAAAAATCTGGAAAAGGGTTTACTTTAAAATAGGGGAATCACATATTTCAGGTCTTCCCCTTCCATTTACTCGGGTAAGAAAAATGACCAGGAGCATCTGTTGATAATTTGCTTAAACGATTTGGGATATGGAAAGCAAAAACAATGTCCAGATTTTCCATCTTGCCAATTTCAACTTGTATTGAATTAAAAGTATAATTTACCTGAGTTTATTAGTGACTCCATCTATGAGTAAAACCGAAGTCGCAATATTAAGGCCCACAAAATGAACACTGAGCATACCCTTAAAAATAACTGCGACCTCAACGAGGCATAAAGGAATGAGAAGGAGATCTCCACAGGATCCATCTCCATCACAGAAATAAGACGGGAAGAAAACAACCATGTCCGGAAAGCACCAACACAAAAACCCCGTAATTGCTGGTACTGCCAGTAACGTACATAACGAAAGAATCCACGTCACTTGTATCATTAAGTGCTCCTCAGAAAGTGACTCCACAGCTGATTTTGCTTTGAAAAGGTTTTCTGCAGGAACATAAAACTTATGAAATCAGGGAGGAAATTCATTGAAGGAGCAAATTAGCAAGTTCAAGCATTGATTTCACGCATATTCAGGCTAAACAATCATTAGCGGGTTCGGTTTGTAAAATATTTTGGACATTGAGTTTTTAACGGGTTCGAGTATCTATCATAAAATTTATGGTGCATAAAACGGGCCGGATAGAATATCAATTTAGCCCGTTGGCGGGCCGGGTCGGGCCAATAGTCTTTTTTCGGATTTCTTCCGGGATTGGACCTGAAGTCAAGTCCGAATCGCACTTCTACCCCGCTCATAAAGGCAGACTTATCCAAAAATTAGGTATAATTACATGTACCTGGATTTTTTGAATACAGTAGAGTAGATGCTTACCTCCACAAAACGCGTCGACCCGGGTGAAAGAAAGGGCAAGAGAAGTCATTTCGTTGCGACGAAGAAAGAAGCACATTTGAAAGGGTAGTGCGAAGAAAATGCTACCACACAATATAAAGTACAAAACGGTCTCCACGCGTTGTTGCCATGTCCCATCTAGGGACAGTAAACACTGAGGTCGAAAGGGAGTGCAAATAATGAATACGAACCGTGCTAGCAACAATGTTTCTAAAACAAACCAAACTCTTTTATGATTCCCATCAGAGCTACGCAACTCACGCTTCATGTAATCGTATTTGAAAGGGACCATGCAAAGAATTGAAGAGATTTTTATTAAAATTGGGGCAGTGCTTTCCAGGTACAGTCTACTGAAGGATTTTCGAAATACAGGCAAAGACCAGATAGTAAATTGGGACACTTCGGAGCGTAGTGACTTCCTGCAATCCATTTTCGTAACTCATCAGATAATCTGACAGTGCCATGGGGTTTCTTCGCTTGGAAAGTCTTCCGCTCATTGGCGAATTACCAAACTTTGACATGGATCAAATATTTTATTATGCATACACGTTTGCAAATTCCACGAGTTCATAATTTCCAGTGTATGTTTCTTCCTGATTACAATTTTACATCATAAAAATACCTTGTTTCGTTGAAATTCACGGATAAAAATTATATATAAAACGTTTCTGGAACTATCTTAGATCGAAAATTCGTGGACTATTGATATGAAAGAGACATTAGTCGGAATTAATCCTATTGGTTTATCTGTTGGTCGTAATTTAAGCACGTCTAGTTCATGTTTAAAGTTGACGCATGTATCCTTCTACACGATTATTAATACCAGATAATAAAGCATATAAAATCAAAGTTCCTGTTTACATGCACGCACTCCAGGATAAGCTTTAATTCAGAATCATTTCGTACCCATTCAGTTTAGTTTTATGATGTGGGCACAATTCCTAATTTGACTAAATTATCCTTGATTGATGCTAGCTATTACTGAAACGAACCCATGTTCATAACATTTTAGATTCGGACCGTTCACCTTCAATCGTGCGGAATAACAAGTAAGTGGCCAATGTGAACAAAGTATGAATTTGTGCCCAATGGAAAACATTTCTGCTACTTCACCTACTCGGCCTATTATATACTTTTAATGTGCTCAACTTTTTGACCGCGCGTGCGGAGGTTCATTTGGATATATGTATGAACTAACGACACCTGTCCATGCCTGTCCGCGGGCGTTACAAAGTTACGGACAAAGAATTCACGCTTTTAATTAGTATATTCAGACTATAAATTTAGGATTAAGGTATATGGATAGTTCAAGCATTTAAGTTGTTTCGTTTGATAGACGTGGTTGCTTGTTTATGAAGAAAAGTCAGAGAAGGAAGGGATCCGCCAGAGATATCAATTCATCTGTAATTTCAGGTCGTTCCAGTCATAGAATACGCCATCTCACTACGTTAACCACCATCCAGCTACTAGTGCTCCCAATCCTTTAAATCAATTCAATAAATTCACTTTGGTTCAAATCAACTTATGAATTGAATGAAATACAATGATTCGATTAAATTCACGATCCACAGGATTCAATGTGATTCATTTCTGCGTGTTGAACTGAATCGAACGATGATTCAAATCATTCAGATAGTCAAAACTGGTAACATGAACATTTTATTTAAGGATTTTATATTAACTACATTAAACAGCTGAAGAATATAAATCAGACAGTTTCACTATCACTAAAATTCTCAGTAAGGTGACTCTCGCTATAAGGGATACCCTTGTAAGGGATTTTTCGATATAAGTGATTGGGATTTACAGTCTCGATTCCCATTTATACAATGTATGACACTATGCTTATAAGGGATAATGGTCATAATGAACAAATTTTTCCGGTCTCATGAGCATCCCTTATAGCGAGAGTTAACTGTAACATTAGCAAATTCGAACTGCATAGCCAGCTAATTATGTAATTGTCCAATTATGACCTTAATTCTACCGTTAGTAAATTCTGTAATAATAATAATTTATGTATTTAATACATACAAATTATTATTTACGAAATAATTGATAAGTCGGTTTTCCAGCAAAATATCTCAGAAACACGTACGAGTTTTTAGGGTGACCTCAGCCCCCTAGTAAAATAGCCATGTCCATACGTCCGTGTGTGCCCCCCCCCCGCATGATAAATCAAAAACCGCTGGTTCGATTTCAATGAAATGTTTTGTGGACATTACCTATGTCAACAGTACAGCTAAGTTCGTAGTTGGTTGATTTTGGCCAGAAAGATTTTGAGAAATTTTTTTTGAAATTTTGGACTTCAAGTCAAATGACGGTTATCTCCAAAACTGTTGATTGTACTTCCATGAATTTTTTTGTGAGTATTGCTTATGAAAATGGTAATGTTTATTGCATATATGGTCGAAATCGGCCCAGTAGTTTTTTGAAAAAAAATCGATTTAAAAAATATTCGAAATTCATTCTACTTTGACGAGTGTGGTTGACGCCACCCTACCCGAACCCTCAAATTATCGCGTAGCGATGATTCTTATTTCCTAAATCGTATTTGTATACGCCTAAATTGACGCTTACAGGTGATTTGTTTCCATTTATGGCCGAAAAATCAAATGAAACCAAAGTTTAAGTTACATAGTCAATGATAAGGTTCAGATTAAAAACATTTGAACTTATAAAGTATAATTATTAGTATGACGCGAGTACAAGCAATAAAACAAAATGAATCTCAACAAAAATGGACTGCATTAAATTAAAGTAATTAGGTTTCCCAGGCAATGCTAAAGACACGTAGCCTTTTCAAAACATAGTAACAAATTAGAATTTAAAAATCCCGTTTCAGAAAATGGATGCAGCTTATTATAAATTTACAAACGTAACAAACCATTCAAACACTAACATTAAATGTCAGCGTTTCCGTTAGAAATTTTGCTGTATGCAACAACTTAAACGCTTTACAAATCTCAGAACCAAAATAAGTTGAAGATTTACTTGTGAAAGGTCTCAGTTGATTTGAGGACAAACGTCAACTAAAACTAGGTAAATATTATAACTACTGCATTATTGTCCATTATTAATAGTCGTAGCACACAATACTTTAGAACCAGTCTTCCAAAATTCCGACTGGTTCGAAGAACTTTTCCTCGTCATCCGCAAGTAAAGATTCGAGTAAATAGAGAGGCGTTGAAATCGTAAAAAACTGCTGACATTATGGAGACGAAACGGCGAATTCAAGTTTCTCTATGAAATCACAATTTCTCTCGGTTTCCACACCCATCCCAAAAAAGCCATTTCTGTTAGAGTATTGTAAAATAGTTTACAAAGAATATTAAGCACCAAACGTAACAGACTTTGAAATTTCTGTTTAATATAGCTGTCACAATGAATCACAAGATTGTGATTCCTGAGTATATACTGTTCTGATCTCCTTCGGGAATATTGCTACTATGGGTGAGTCGTGGAGTTAATTTTAAAATTCAATTCAACTATTGCGCTTCATTTACAAATCTTTGAAAATTACCACCACATTAATAGTAGTTTCCCAACAATCCCTAGTACGTCCCAAGTCTTATTACGTGCAATAATTGCAATGTAAAAATTTCACTTGATAGTTGGGTACTAACCGAGCACATCCGAAAGATGTTCGGGAAAAACAGTTAGAGATGTTATAAATTAAGACAAAACGTCGGGAAACCAACGCGAAACGTGTATCCTTTACGGTCTGACAAGATGATTCGTACAAAACAATACGTACAAAAGGGTCTAGACAGTATTCCAGACCAGTGTATCCAATGTCAATTCAAGCCAGTGTTTAGCGCGGAACAATAAGAGGAGATACACGGCACCATTTACGTTCTGGCAAATAGGTAATAAATTAAGTAAACTCCACACGAGGATCTTAATTTTAAATTTCATTTCGGCTACAGTGAAGGCAATTTAAGACAAATTTCTTTCTTGAAATTAATATAATTAATAATATTAACTTATTCGAGATTTCACGCAATAATCAGGCAATCGCTTCCAGAATTGAGCTTTCCGCTCGCCGAGCGAATCCATCTGCAACACACATTCCAAAATGAGATTCCCAGCGACGTCTAGATATATTCTTTTCTTCGAGGACATAAACACACACTGTCCCTCCAAAGAGGTACACCGGCCAGCTTTGCACGAAATATAAAGTTTGCAAGGCAGCCTGTGTACAGGTATTTTGATCTGCTCAACGAAATTGTAAATACAAAAGGATTCTCAGCTGAAACCATATTCCATATGGATGAGACTGGTCTCATAGGGGTGGCGATAAGTTCGTTACTTTCAGAAAAATGTTTCATTAAATATTTAGTAGAATACTGCACATGCTGGACAACTTAGTTGATGTTTATTATATTATTACAATAGTTAAAATATTCAACTGATTAATTATGCAAATATAACATGCAATTGTTTGATCTACATTAATATAATTTTGTTGTGCTTGAAAGCATGTAGTAAACCAAGTAAATTGTAGATTTAGTAAGCTGAGTAAGATTTATTTAGTTCATTATGTTATACTTTATAACTAATACAAACAATGTGTCAATGTTTGTTATGCTATGCGTAATTTAATAACTACCACGGCACGCAACCCAAGCGCATAACACACAAAGGAAGACGACTTTTTCCAGTTGTTGTTGCAAAGAGCGTGGTGCCATTATCTGCAGTTTCAGTGCAAATGTTAAGTATATACCTGCTATGTTTTTGTTCCCAAAAATGAAAGGAATATAACTACACCAAAGCTCCAGCTAACTCTACATGTGCATTTTCACACCGATCGTGGAGCAATTTGGAATGCCTTTAGAAGTGGCATAAGCACTTCCGGAAGTTTGTTTCTGACAACCAGAGTACTTACTTGCCCATATTGTTGGACAACCATTGTTTCATTTTTCATACGAACCCGTCAAGTATTGCAGAACCCAATAGATTGAACTCTTAGCCATTGCTCCTCTCTCGTCGTTTGCCGTGCACTGATAGGTGCTCGAAAAGAAATCAAGTACGAATAAAACACGAACCGTTAGTCCCATACGACGTGTCATCCGAAGATGAAATTGAGCCGACTCGAGTGCCGATTGAGATTGTGGAAGTGCAAGATGACACAATGAGTGTAGTTTTGTTAGGCTTTAAAGAGCAATTTGAGACTAACATTCACGTTGATCCGAGCATTCCTTGAATGTCAAAAACACTGGCAACTTAAAAATCATCAACAGTAAGCATAATTTAAAAGTATATTCACGTAAAGTAAATAATTACGTTTAAGAATATATTTTAGTTACAAATAATCAATGTATTTATTTTACGTAATTACTACATATAGCAACTGATAACAATGACACCGAGTAGAGTTTACTTTTGAATGTCGGGAAACAAAATTTTCATTATCAGTGATTTTATTATTTAAATCTTGCTTCAGTGCTCAGTTGGTCTTTTGAATTGGAACGACAAACAGTAAATACGTATCCTGGCTAACATGTTGTATATATCTGACAAAAAACCAGGACCGAAATTATTTCTGAGCACATGAAATTGGATGAAAATATGCAGAAACTAAGAAAGAAATTGGTCACGCACTGAACTAATAATTTGCGTTCCTGCACATACAAAACCCATGAGTTTTATGTTTTACTGAAAATGTTAAATCTCCCAACGACATTTTAATGTGCTATTTTTTGTTGGAATATTCTGGTTCTGATTTAAATATTTTTCTGAAACATTCAAATGGATCTTCAACCTTTTTCGCTAAGAGGGTCTCTTTTTTGTTCTGTAAAAATTGCTCATTTGATTATGTGTGCAGGAATTTTGAGTGACTGTGTCACTCTCAATATCCTGCACGAAATATTGTATAGGTTACTTTTTCTAGCTGGAAAAACTGTACAAACAGTCTTGTTCAAAATCTACTACAGTACAAAGCTATTTTAAAGTTAATTACCAAGTCTCGATTTTCCCTTGTTGATTCTTAAAATACCAAATTAATTCTCAGCCAGTTAATATCACGTTAAAAGTCTCACCTTACACCACACGTCATTAAACTACAAGTTTGATCACTGTTACTGATAGTCGAGGAGTGGTAAACGTGTCTAATTTCATATTGAAGAACCTCCTAGCTGTCGCATAATTAATTTTTTGAAGCAAAATAACATCTACTTTTGCTTTGGTAAATCGATCAAGTTGTTGCATAATTATGTTTTCCTGTTTCGAATTGATTACCTAGTGATCTCATATTCGATCTATAAAGCGTTCATATTGTGGCATAATTATTTTTCTGCCTGCAAAAAACTACACGGTACTCTATAAAGTGAATTCCCAGTACTAAGTATGGAAACTATAAATTACTGCCAATGGTTCTAGATAATTAGTTATTGCAATATGAATGAAAACGTTTTAAGGAATTGTTAATAAATCATTTTACGATAATTCTGTTTGGGAATTGCGGCTTTAGTCAGCTTTCAAATCCCCTATTTGTGAAGACATGTGGAATATTTAGTTGTTATATGTTGCTGTACCTTTATATTCTCTATGAATTTCTAGTGCTAAGTTTGAGTGGTTTCGGTTAATTGCTTCAACTGCAATTTATATCAAATGAAGTGATGGCATTAAATGAATCTCGCAATTTTTGTCAACTCTTAAAAAAGGCGTGGCCCGCAGGTGATTTTTCGAACCAACCCCAGTCTTGCTCGCAAATAGGTAGCCGAACTCGCCCGACCCGAAAATCAATTTCTGAAACATCAGCCCGCCCCGTCCCGACATTTTTTTAGACCCGCACCAGATCGCAACCCGCTAGGTTTCTGATAAGACGGCCCAAACGTGCTTATGAACCCCCGTGGGAGATATTAATTGTTTTATAGCATTTTAATTTATTTAAAATTATTACGGACCGTTCATCTGGCAGATCGAAGAACATCGACTTTTATTATTTGTAGTACAACTTGTAACAATACGATCAGCTGCAGAGCGAAAGTTGAGTACGTCAAGGTTCAGCAAATTCATAAAGTAAGACTTCAGACAATAATTTTAAGATATTTTAATAACAAGATGTTAATTCAAATATTAAAATTAATGAATACACATTTTTAAGTTGTGAGCAGAAACTTTATGACAAGTCACACCATGATTACCGAGAAAACGATGAAACAGGAAACGAAACAACCAACACTTACAGATGCACATTTTTGTGAGCAAGTGTAAAAGGAAGCAGTAATTCTAATGGAAAAATCTTAAATATCGTTGACCGAAGTTTAAACGGTTAGCGGGTTGCTTGACGGCCACGTAAATATTTAGATACAGCCCGAACCCGCTCGCAACCCGCACAATGTCCATAAATTACGACCCGACCCGCCCCGTTGAAATACGATAGCAACCCAGCCCGAACCGCAACTTGCAACACAAAAAAATATCCCCCCAACAACAAGCCCGAACCTGCCCATAACTGGGGGGTCGGGCCGAGGCCCAACCCGATTTTTTACCCCCGGGCCACACCTTTAACTCTTGCTAATTGTAGCAATACAACGAATCGTGAATGAAAACAAAAGTATCAATTGTGCTTGTCAATAATCGTACCGAAGGTGTGGTCAAGTTAAGCATGTTGAAGCATGTAAAAAATAAAATTACATGTTGATGAATATTTTATCTTGCTGTAGTTTCATTAGTCATGAATTCCTATGAAGAGACAAACTTATATATACAACATATATGCCCCTTTTCCTGCTTTTTGGTATTTCCCATATTACAACAAAAGTAATAATTATGGCTATTCCATGTGAAACCCTTAAATAGATACTTGTGTACAGCGGTTGAATTGACGCACTGTTGATGTTGTAAAGGCTTCACAGGTTGACACAGACTAGTAGTACTAGTATATCATCAACAGGTTAAAAATATTGTCAATGACATTTTGAGCGTAGAGAGTAACTGCACCCAAAGTGATCTCGTAGACTCCTACAATATTAATTGTAAGCTCTTGTTTCCGGACTGTTTTTACCATTAAAGCTCTGTATTTCCGGGCCCCTGTGTAACCCTCTAATTTATCTTTTAAGTACCTATGTTCCGCAGCTTGTAGATATAAATTTGATGAAATCTGTAAACGCTCGAAACGACGCAGGATAACACAATTGGCAGTGAAAACGTAGATAAATGATAATGGGAAAAACAAATACAATATTCCTACATTGTGAATGGCGGAAGAAAATTCCTGAATAGAAGCCACGAAAAATAATACATTTAAAATCAGAAGAGTCAAATAAGCAACTGGGAGTAGAAACGGATTAAGAAGTTCGTTGATTAGGTTTTTCAAAAGCAGGAGTTGATTGTATATTTTTTGGCTCTCTTCCCAGTCAGCTGAAATCACATGGAATCTGAAAGTAATTTGGTATGAAAATTATTTTATAAATAAAGAAATAAATTATGAAGCTAATTTGTCCAAACATTTAATTGTATTTCAAGTTAGCTATTGAACAGGTATCAAGGTGAGTGTTCCAACTTATTATGAATCAAAAGTATAATTTACCTAAGCTTGTGAGTGACTCCATCTATCAGTAAAACAGAAGTCGCAATATTAAGGCCCACAAAATGAACATTGAGCATAGCCTTAAAAATAACTGCGACCTCAACGAGGGATAAAGAAATGAGAAGGAGACCTCCACAGGATCCATCACAATCACAGAAATAAGACGGGAAGAAAACAATAATATCTGGGAGCCACCAGCATAAAACACCCGTCATGGCTGGTATGGCCATTAACGTATATAACGAAAAAATCCACAGGACTTGTACGATTAATTGCTGCTCAGAAAGTAATCCCACAGCTGATTTTGCTTTGAAAAGTTTTTCTGAAGGAACAAAAGAACTTACGAATTTAGGTAAAGAAAGTTTGAAGATACTTTGCCCTGCTCATGGCGGAACATTTACCCAAATCCAGTGCTGCGGACAAGTTCAAGTAATACTTGAGTTTTCAAGTCAAGTTCAAGTTCGGGTCAAGTTCAAGTAGGCAAATTTTTTTACTTGAATCTTTCGGGTCAAGTTCAAGTACGTACTCGGTTTGACCATGACATTCTAAGACAAGTCAGGTTCAAGTACAAGTAAGAGAAATTTACTTGAATCTCGAGTCAAGTTCAGGGTCAAGTAATGGAAAGAAAAAACTTGACCATGAACTTGAGATTTCATGGTCAAGTTCAAGTAATTTTAGATTGCGCATGCCGTAAAGGACGGAAGCAATTTCAAAATCACAATCCAATTTCATGTCGTGTCCAGGGTATATTATTTGCACATGCCAACAATCAAAGGACAAAATTCAAAATCAGAGTCCATTTTATGAAGGTCTTGTTTACCAGACGTTGCTCATTGTTAGTTGTTGCAGTGGCCTCTCCATGAAATAAAGGAATTATCTTGATAATTCATATTGTTGCTTAGAATTATTTGTTTCAACTTTTTTAAATAAATTCAAGTATAAAATGAGCTTGGATGGCTCTTTACGAAAAGTGTTTAATAAATAAGTAAATACTAGTTTATTAAATTTTAAATTAAGAGTACTCGTAATGTTCAAATATCTATGTATAAGTATATATACATATATGAACATTAAATAAAACTTGACACTATGTAAAACTCGTCAGATATACAGTAAAAGTCCGTTAAAAGGGCTCAGCTTATAAGGAAATATCGACATCAGGGATGCATTTGTTTGACCCCAGCTTTCATTTACGCAATGCTTTAAGACGTTTTTTATAAGGGAAATTCCTTTATAAATTGTATAGTCCCTTATATCGAACTTTTACTGTATTCAGTACATGCTCAAAGTTGTCCTCGAATGGTTTTAAATAAAAAGTAGTAGTAACATTGTTTTCTGAATGCGTTTTGGTTTTCAGTCTGAAAGAAATAATTTGCTGCAGCAAGTTCGACAAGTTATTATGGCCATGTTTAATTTTTTGTGATACTTTACTTGAATTATCAAGTTCAAGTCGCGTTCAAGTCATGGTCAAGTCAAGTTCAAGTCAAGTTTGGAACTTTAACTACTTGATCAAGTTCGGGTCTTACAAAAGTTACTTGATTACTTGAACTTGACAAGTCAAGTAATTACACGAACGCGAGTTATCAAGTTCAAGTTGTGTCTTGAAAATTACTTGAATTTTCGTGGTCAAGTCAAGTTCATGGTCAAGTTTTGAAATTACTTGACCTGATCGCAGCACTGCCCAAATCCCAGGGACATTTATTTATTTTATTATTATTCTTATTATACTTTATTTTTAAAATAAACTAGCTAAGTTTAACAATGCACAAAAATCCAGTCTAACACTATATTCAAATTACCTCCGCAAATCGCGTCGACCCGGGTGTAAGAAAAGACAAGAGAAGTTATCTCATTGCGCCGAAGCAGGAGGCACATTTGAAAGGGCAGTGCCAGCAATATGTTGCCACACAATATAAAGTACAAAATAGTCTCGACGCGTTGTTGCCATGTCCCATCTAATGATAGCAAACACTTATGTCGAAAGGGAGTGCAAATAATGAACACGAAACGTGCTAACAACAATATTTCTAAAGCAAGCCAAACCCTTTTGTGCTTTCCGTCAGAGCTTCGCAACTCACGCTTTATGTAGTCATATTTGAAAGGGACTATGCAAATGTTTGAACAGATTTTCATTAAAATTGGGGCAGTGACTTCCAGGTAGAGTCTTTTGAAGGATTTTCGAAATCCTGGCAAAAACCAGATAATCATTTTAGACACTTTGGAGCGTAGTGACTTTCTCCAATCCATTTTCTCAACTCACCAGATAATCCGACAATGTCGTGGGATTTCTGCGTTCGTGAAGCCTTCGCCTCATTGACCAAGAACCAAATGTTTAAATGGAACATATATTTTGTATGTATAATTACATTTGCAAATTCCACGAGTTCATAAATCCCAACGCAGTTTTCTTCCTGATTACATCGTGGAAATTACTAGTTTTCGCTGAAACATGGACGAAAATTATGTAAAACTTGTTTAGGGACTATCTTGAACCAAAAATTCCTTGACTTTTGATAAGAAAGAGATATATATCGCTCAGAAATAAGCACACTTATTTGTTTGTTGATTGTAATATAAGTACATCTAATTGATGTTTAAAATTTTCTTACGTACATATTTCCATGCTTTTAGTAATACCAAATAAATCATATGAAATCAAATTCCATGTTTACATATCCGTGCTCCATGATAAGCTTTAATTCTGAATCATTACGTACTCCTTCAGTTTAGTTTCATGATGTGGGTACAATTGCTAATTTTACAAAATTATACTCAACTTTCGCCAGCATATCGGAAAAAAATCCCAAGGGCATTCTGGAATTAGCAACTGATTTGCTGTTAACATTAAATGTGATTAAAGTTCCGGAACAATGAGATAATTGGTTCAAAACAAAACTACATAATATCAGATTGTTTATAAGATTGAGCTTTTATTATTTGATACTATTACTGAAAGGAATCCATTTTTTTAATATTTTAAATTCGGGCCGTTCACCTCAAATCGTGTGCAATGTCAAGTACTTTTGTAAATATGTCGTATAACAATGAATTAATCATATACTATCAATTTACAGCTGAGTTCTTTATCATAGTGCAGTTGTATTGTGGATTATTTGTATTTATGAAACTCTGAGCATGACATGGACAATTTAATGTCATCTTTTCAAACAGGAGACTTTTGGTAAAATTAGCTCCTAATTGTGACCAGATTCTTTTATTGTACGAGAAGTAGTACAAACAAGCAGTTAGGAGTGAACCAAGCTTTATAGATGTTAAAATGCCACTGCTCGGTCTCTTACCTAATGTCTAGTATATCAGAAGGAGGTTAAAAATGTTATCGATAACAGTTTGGGCGTAGAGCGTGACCGCACCCAATGTTATCAGGTAGACACCACTAATATCTATTAATGCTAAGCTCCGGTTGTCTGATTGTTTTGACCCTGAGAGCTCTGTGTTTCGGGTCCCCCTGTAGCCCTGTAGTAGTAGTAGTAGTAGTAGCTTTTATTGATCTGGGACTTAGCCCCTTCATTATGTTTGTTCATTTTAATGGGTTAATCTTACAAAACTCTGAGTTTATCTAGGTAATCATAAACATGTTTGCAGAAATCATATTTAGAGTCATGTTCGAATATCAGTAAGAGTGCCTGTCCGGATCCGGTGGGAAAAGAGATTCTTGAGCATTTGTGACTTTGTGCAGTTGAAGATTAGATGTAGGAAATTGTCATCCGAGCAAGGCGTGTAGCAGAGTTGACATGAATTGGATTGTGTGAATATTGTGTTTTTGATGTATATGTTTTAACTGTTGAGGCGGATTCGTGCTGTAACTACACTTATGTAGAATTTACATATCTGATTTCACTTTTAACACCAAAGATGAGTCCCCCTTTCATGCGTCCTCTAGTAATGTTTTCATCTTTTCGGCGTTTATAATAGTAAGCTCATGTGTGGCTATGGATGTGATTTCTTCATTATCTCTCTACCAGGTTTCACATAAAAACAGGACAAATCCGCATATTTGGGTGGTTTTATATCACTAATGTTTGTTTTGCACAACAATTTTGTTTTCAAAGTTGACAAAGTAGGCTATTCCATTGATCGTGAGAAGTGTTGGAGTCATTTTCACGGTGTCTCCCCTTGCCTTTGCTTTTTTCCTTTCCAAGAGGAGTATTGATTGCTTCTGTCTAATATTCGGCGGGAGATCATCTCTGATTTGAAAATTTGTCCCTTTAGGATTGCTCACTTTCTTGTAGATTACAGATTTTTGCCAATCCATATGTAGAGAGACTAACACTGGTCTTTTGATTTTGTCCGGTTTTCCAAGCCGACGAAATGAAGCAACGTAGTCTGGCAGTTCCCCTTCAGTCTCAGGATTATGGTATTCTATGCCATGTATAATTATATTCTTCTTTCTTTCCCTGATTTCAAGTGCCTCGATACGTTCTGTTAGCTCTGTGACTTGGAGTTGACATCTTTGTAAGATCTCATTTACTTTTTCCAGAGTCTCCAGTCGTTTATCGAAACCTTCCAGCTTCGCACTGATTTTCCTTAATTCCACCATTATCTCATTCATTGTTGGTTCAGTAAATTTGATTCTTTTGGATCTCATTCATATGTTGTTGTCCCGGAGCTGGAAACGTACGGATGTCCCTGGTTTCTACATATACATAAGTCTTGTGCTAGTATCACCTTTAACAGATATGGATAGATTGGAAGGAGTGGCTTGGCACCACGTACACTCGTAAGAAAAGTGACTTAGCTTTTGCCCATAGGAGTCTTCCTTGGGTTAAGATATAAGCGTGGATGTATACTGCTTAGCCGGCCTTTCCTCTGTATTTCCCTTCCTCTCAGAGTCCTCGGATTCCAGGTTGCACCGACTCCAAATTGACCGGATCACACTTTTTATGAAACTAAACTCATGTTGTTATGAATTTTAGTAGTTGTCAAAAACGTGCAGTGACATTTTGATGACTTTTCAGAGATTTTTTTCTGCGAGTGTAGAATTTGATGAACTATGCTTTTAAGTTTAAATTTCTCTCTCCAATTGTCAGTCCGTATTTTTATTCTTTAACGGGGAAGTTCCGAAATCCTCAAAAGCATTTTCTTACTACTCTTTACGTAGTATCAGTTTCCTCGCAACCTATAAAGTCAAACCGTATATAACGTTTAGATTATTTATAAAAGTTGCAGCAACAACTGAATATCACAAGAACAACAAGTTGTTTACAAAATCTTACACCATGTTTAAGCCGCTGCTGCAACTTAAATTGGCTTTCCGCCGTTTACCTTATCAATCAAAGTTGCAAAAATAAAAATACAAAGAGTAAAATAAAACACGTTTACATCCAAGCTTGGCTAAATCTGTTCCATAAATGTTTTCACAAGACTTGGAATTTTGACGAACTAAAAATTGATCGTTACCAGAACAACATTACCCTATTTAGAGAAATGCTTTAAATATAATTACTGTAGTTACCAAAGCCGACACAAACTCCACTTTAAGGGACTTGATGTAACCGGTTTTGAATTAAAGATAACAATCTTATTCACTTCATTAATTACTTGAAATGGGCAAACATGTGTTTACATTCAAAACAAAAAGCAATAAAAAATTTAATGTTAACAATATGTAGAACCCCTTCCTGTAGTTTCAAAAATGCCACTATCGTTTCTTTTCGCTTGAGTCCATCACATCAGAATAATGTTCAAAATGTTTTCGATAATAGTTTGGGCGTAGAGCGTAACCGCACCCAATGTGATCAGGTAGACCCCACCAATATTAATGCTAAGCTCTGACTGTCTGATTGTTTTGATGCTTAGAGCTCTGTGTTTTGGGTCCCCCCTGTAACCCTGCAACTTCTCCTTTAAGTACTTATGCTCTGCAGCGTCTAGATACAAGTTTAATGAAATCTGCAGATACTCGAAACGATGTAGGATAACACACACTGTGGTAAAGATGTGGACAAATGTCACGGGAAAATACATGTAAAATATCCCAACAGTTTGTATGGCGGAAAAATCGTGAATGGATGCCACAAAAAAGGATACATTTAAAACCAAGGCTGCTGACATGCCAATTGGGAGTAGGAACGGATTAAGTAGTTCATTCATTAGATTTTTCAAAAGTAGCAATTGACTACGTTTTTTGACAATCTTCCCAATCGGCTGATATCACTTGAAATCTGCAAATAATTTGTAACCAAAAATTTCGTATAGCTAACACAGACAATTATTCTGTAAATAACTGCTCGACTCATGAATCTACAATACTTAAACTTTTCAAATACAAAGTCAAACGGCATTTTAACCGTTTTTGTTAACCGTCAAACAATTTTTGAAAGGAGTGTTTGTTAAAGTGTTACACTCTAGCACAACTGAAAAATGTTGAAACTTAAAACCCACTAGTTCTTCTGCAACAAAATTGTATGTCTACATATGTATATCTACATAAAATTCGAATATGGAAAACAACAGTTTTTTCAACTCTTCAGCATTTTTCTTGGTAATCATTACAAATTCAAGGGTCTCCGAATATCGAAGTGTTTACGACTTTGTACTGACTTTTCAATGCATTACCAATCACATGAATTTATAAATTTACTCAATCTATTGTGAAATAAAAGAACTATTTGCACCTGAGTTTGTTAGTGACTCCATCTAAGAATATAACAGCAATTGCAAGGTTGAGGCCCACAAAATGAACATTGACTATGCCCTTAAAAACAACGAAGACATCCACGAGGCATAAAGGAACGAGAGGGATGTTTCCACAGGATCCATCTCCATCGCAGAAATATGATGGGAAGAAAACAAGCATATCTGGAATCAACCAGCACAACCATCCTGTCATTACCGGCACTGTCAGTGTCGTGACTAAAGAAGTAATCCACACTGCTTGCACCATGAAATAATTCCCAGAAAGAAGCTCCAGAGCTGATTTTACTTGAAAAACGTTTTCTGCAGGAACAAAAAAATAAGTAAACCAATTTGGATTACACCTCGAACCGCCGATTGAGCCTCCAACTCTATGCTCAGCTTGTGTGCAAGGAGTACCCATGTAATAATTCATTTGGTAGCCTTTCTCGTTAGTATGTACATTTGTTGTGATAATCGAAAGATGAAAAACTAAAAACATGCCCCAAGGGATTCTTACTAAAACAACATTTAAATTACATTTGACATTTAATTTAACAATTACCTCCATAAATCGCGTCGAGTCGCGTGCATGAATAAACAAGAGAACATATCTCACTGCGACGAAAGAGCAAACACAGCTTGACAGGCAGTTCAAAGATCACGTAAATGCTCAACAGTAAATACAGAATTGCTTCTGTACGTTGCTGCCAGGTTCCCTCTAGAGACAAGTAAAACCCAGGTTGAAAGGGTGTGCAAAGGATGAGTATGCAATTTATGAAGTAAATTAATTCCGAAATAAGATAAACCACTTTGTGTATTCCACTGGATGTCCGTAACTCACGCTTTTTGAAGTCGTAATGAAAAGGAACCAGGCAAGGAATTGTGGACATTTTTGTGAAAATTGGACCAGTGACTTCAATGTAGAGCTTTTTATGTGATTTCCGCAAAAGCGGCAAAACGAAGGGCATCAATTCCGACAGTTTGGAGCGAAGTACGTTCCTCCAATTCATTTTTCCAACTCACTAGATACCTTGACAATGTCATGGATTTACATGGGGTTTATAAAACCTTCAAATTTGACAAAAGTATACGGAAAAAGTTTGTTGTCAAGTATGGTTTTCCAATGAGAAACAAGAATTCATTATAATTGAAAACCGGGGAACGTAATGTCTAGTCGTGTTTTCATCGTGATGACACTCATTAAAATGGTAGAATAACAGATACATTATTGCCCAGATATGATCAAACGGTATGTTTGATTTAATGAAATCACAAAATTGGCGCACGGACCGACATTTATCGCCTAAATCCAACTACTGTTTACTTACGCATGTTCAACGATAAAATTTAATTTGTAACCATCAAAAAGCTCATTAAGTACCTCTATGATGAGAATACATGTTTTTTAAACAACATTCTTTTTTTTAATATATAATTTTGCCATTTACCGTCCTCTGGCTTCGCTAGTTTGCATGAAACAATGGAAAATATACTACAAAATTATCCATAGTCGGTTTATTAGATAGCAATAAAAAGTCGTTAGGCATGTTTGAATTTATGAAACTCTTTGACCATGACAGCACGTTTCAATCGGAGATCATTTGACAAATGATTGTTACAATTTAAAGTTCTGTAGTTACGGTTTTTTCTCCACACATAAATTAAAGCTTCAGCGTGATTCCAAAATATTTAGTATTTAAAATTCTGCGACTGTTGTTAAAATATTTTAACTTCTTTAATCCTGTTTAATCCTTTCAGTACAAAAATGCAGTACTCATTTCTGGTTACTTACTTTTACTAGCGCAGTAAATGTATTTGAAATACAGTACTTTGCCAAAAATACTTGTATTAGCATAGTAACAACTTTATTACTGCATACTTTTTCTTCGGATTTTTTTCCATTTGATCATTTGCAGAACATACGTAAGATGATAAGATTTAAAACGTGTCTATCTTTAAAAGCATTTCTCGAAAATAAATGATAGCTAATTAAAGTTTTTGTCGCTACGAAGATAGGAAATAACGAACTTGCAATTTGAATTATAATTGATAATGCAAGTACCAGTAATGTCGTTACTGGTACTTGTTAAAATGTGCCAATTGGTTTATGCAAATAAAATAAGTTAAACTTAAACAAATAATTCATAATTTAATTCGCACAGACTTAGGGATTGGTTGCTAAACCAGTGCAAAGATTTCGTTTACTGCTGGAAATGCAGATAACTTTTTTCGAATTGAGTTGAATTTTTAGGTGATCACTTGATATATTTCTTCCAAATATCATTCACTATAGATGATGAAAAGGTACGATCTTTGTATACTTGAGGTTGAGAAATCCCACTTCGAATTTAACAAATAATAGATGCTTCTTCTCAAAAATATAAACTCTTTCGGTTCGATTTTTTAACATTTTAGCACTGTGAACAAATTGCAATTCTGTGCCGATTTTCGCTTTTGATTTTTGTTCGAACTATGGTTTTTGGTTACAACGAGTCTCACTCGAAATAAATTCGGTTAGGTTCAAGATGGAGGAGGATGACCAATCGACATCAAGGTTTCAAAAACCAAAAATAACCTTATTTTTTTCCGTTTACGTTTTCGTCTATGTAAAAACAAACTGTTCGTTTAATTTGTGGAACCGAAATTATTAGATTCGTTTTGTGTTTTCCTACCAAAAACCATTTGGTCATAATTTCCGTTCACAAGGATTTCAATTAAGTTATACGTCAGCATTTTCCAACCCTTAGCACACAGCGATTGCACTTTCTCAAACGGGCTAAAACAGATGTAAATTAGTTGTTCCTTTCATAAACAATCTTTAAACATTCGTGGAAACCAAAATTTCTCCCTTTATTCAGAGCCATTATAAATTCTAAATCTAATATACATATATGTATATAGCCGTTACTCCAATGCATATTTGCAATGCACTTGACAAATTTTCGTGTTTAATTTTCTCGGAAAATTCAAAATGACTCTCAAGTAACTCTCACCATAAACTGCGTTCTTAGAATTGGAAGCATTTGCATATTTGACTATTTGCGTCCTATCTACTTAAATATTTGCAACAAATTCGAACAAGCTTTTGATTAACGATTTCCAAATTGAAATGCAATTGCCCATTGCAAAATTAATATCTCAATAGTATCAAATTAAAATAATTGGCATTACACATAGTTGTGCATTAATGCAATTTGATTTCATGCTAAAATATGTTCCTTCATTTTTCATGGGTAATTGTGACGTTGTAGCGAAAGTAACGTAGTCCATTTAATATATTAGCGCTCCGGAGTTCTTTTTAGAGAAGTCCGCTTAATCAATGCCTGGGCGTATGGCTCTCTGGTTATTGCTAATTTGCTTTACCCAGATAGGGGTCTCAAAAAAATCGGTAATTTCGAAAAAAAACTCAAAATTCATTCTACTTTGACGGCAGTAGCTGACGCCACCCTAAACAAAGCCTCAAATTATCGCGTAATTATACATACTTATCGCTAAAGCAATGATTTTTCGAAATCATGAGTAAAATGTAAGAAAGCCTCAAATTATCGCATATCAAAGATTTTTTATACTCAAGCTAACAAAAGTTATTTAAATGTACACTGAATCCAATTACCTCCATGAAGCGTAGTGTTTCTTGTCAATTGCAAGTTAACCGCAATTACTAATTGAACTTGCAAGTTCGGTTCAATTCCGGTTATTTTACACCAGGGAATAGCAATTGTCGGTGCAAGTGCAATTTGTGTGTACTTAAATTGCAATTACAAAAGCATTAAGTACTTGCAATTACCGGTTAAGCACAACTGAAATTGCAAGAGATTCAATTGCAATTGCAAGTGTTTGCACTGCAAAAAGTTGCAATTTTAAAAATATTTATCAATTTATATTGCAACTTGAAAGCCTTTCGAATTTGAGCGCAAAATTCCATAAAATGCCTCAATAAGTCATTTCGCTCTAGTAACTAATTATAATAATCTTGAGTATTGTCTCAACGAGTGCAGTTACTGTACTTCCTGTACAATTTCGTTGGTGAGGACGCAAAATGATCTAAATACATTTTCGATTAAAATTAAAATGTTCCCATTTGCACAAAATTATATAAAAATAGGACAAATATTTTAAGGATACGAAAGATATGCTGAACGATGAAATTTGACAATATTTCAGCCTTGGAGGCCTTGAAGGAAGGCAATTTCATTTTTGCATCTCTGTTTCATTATGCATTGCATCTAGATTATTTTATTTAATACACTTTGTTCAATTTCGTGAAACAGCATGTATACCATCTTGCTACCAATCAAAAATGCACGGATCATTTTGTCTCTTCACCGACGATTCATACTGTATATATCAGTTAACTTGCAATTAGAAATTGCACTTGCAATTGTACTTATCAGTGCAATTACATCCAAATGTTTTTGCAATTGCCTTACCTATTGCAAGTAACTTATGAACTAATTGCAAGTTCAACTTCGGTTATTTGCATGATTAAATTGCCACATTTTAGCAAGTACCAGTTACGGCATTACTAGTACTTGTATTATCAATTTAATTGTAATTGCAAGTTCCGTTATTCCCAAAACTTGCACCGACAGAAACACTAAATGAAGCGCGTCGAGCCGGGTGCACAAATTAACAAGAGTACATATCTCACTACGACAAAAGAACAAGCACAGTTTGCAGGGCAATACTTAATATGAAATACAGAATTGTTTCGAAACGTTGTTGCCATGCTCCCTCTAACGATAAGCAAAGCTGAAGACGAAAGGTTGTGGAAAGCATGTGTACTGTGTAGTACTACAGTAAGGAAGGAAAGAGGGGGTCGTATTCGGCATTATTTGTAGTTATGGGATTATCTGACAGAGCTTTAAGTATTTAGACAAATACATATTTAAGAACTCTAAATTAATTAATTTTTTGAATTCGGCAGCAAATAAAAAATAATTTTGTATTATTTAAGCATTATCATATGCTTGGTACGGCGATTCATACATAGTTCGCTTTCTTACTTGGTTAGCAGGAGATGCAAATGAATGGTTCCTCTCATAAACAATGGATTTTGGTTCGGGCTAACTCCATTTTGCTCCTTAATGCAGAGCTATTATGAATTGCAAATCTATAATATAGCAATTACACCAATACATATCTACATTACACTTGAATATTAAACGTAAATGTCATTTGTTTATAATATTACTATTGTATTCACAACTTTTCGTTTTACCAAATATTCTTGTTTTGTTCCACTAAAGGAAGTATAATTTGGAACAATACATGATAACAGGAACAACTTTCATTAAATGAGAGACAATTATAATAAGCATAGATAAGCATACAGTTTATCTTGTTTAGTTCCGTTTGTCTAAGAGACTAAATTAAATCTAAGACTTAGATATCAACTACCCAGGTATCGATCGTCTTATCTATCACCAAAGTATCTACCACTAAAATATCTATAATTATTAAAATATCTACCGTCTAGATAACTAACACCCAAGCATACATCTGGTGTGAGATTGTCTGTTGGTAGATATTTGTGTGTTGCACTTATATTTGTGTTTTGATATTTAGGCGGCAGATACTAAGATGGAAAATAAGCAATTGGGTTGTTGATACTTACTGCTAGATGGCAGATACTTATGTGGTAGATAGGTGGAAAGTATTTAGATATTTGGTTTGGAGAAAGCTAGAAGTATTTTGATGATATATTCTGTACAAGTAGTGGGTGCATGGATGGCAGATACTAATGTAGAAGAAAGTTGATAGGAAATTCAAAGGTAGATACCGGAGTGGTAAATAAAATCCGGCAAGCTCACTGCAGTCCAGTTTGGCTATATTATTTCCAGGGGCCGGATTTTTGTAGAAAACGCTTTCCAGGGAAAAAATATTGTCAACACGAAAAATCTCAAAGCGAAGCAATTTATTTGTATGAATAGTGATTTTTAAAATTGCTGAACTTTTTTAACAGGGATTTTCAAATTTGTTGGCATGTTTGTTGGTGAACTGTGTAGCTTGACCTATCTAGACATTTAAAATATACACAAGTGGCACTCACCAAATAGTGTACAATATTTTAATGGTTGTTGAGAAAGACGGAGCCGATAGTAATAATTACTATTAATAGTTAAATACACAATCGCACCTTCCTGAAGTTGTTAAAACTCCACTATAGTTGCTTTTGGGCTTGAGTTTAGTCCATCAGAAGGATGTTAAAAATGTTATCGATAACAGTTTGGGCGTAGAGCGTAGCCGAACCCAATGTAATCAGGTAGACCCCACCAATATTAATGCTGAGCTCCGGCTGTCTGATTGTTTTGATGCTTAGAGCTCTGTGTTTTGGGCCCCCCCTGTAGTCCTGCAGCTTCTCCTTTCAGTACTTATGCTCAGCAGCGTCCAGATACAGGTTTGATGAAATCTGCAAATCCTCGGAGCGACGTAGGTTAAAACACATCGTGGTAAAGAAGTAGACGAATGCCAAGGGTAAATACATGTACAATATCCCGACAGTTTGTACGAAATAAGAAAAATCCCGAATAGAAACGACAAATAAGGATACATTTAAAATCAAGGTTGTTAACACGAAAATTGGGAGCAGGAACGGATTAAGTAGTTCATTCATCAGATTTTTCAAAAGTAGCAGCTGATTGTATGTTTTTTGAAAATCTTCCCAATCGGCTGTGTTCACTTTAAATCTGCAAATAATTTGCGACAAAATTATTTTTTTTGGAGGTCAATATTATATAAATATTGTAAGGTCAATTACAAATTCAAACATTTTTGGTTGTTTGGGTTCAAATAATGCATTGGACTATTGCATTGCTCAGTGTTTTTGTTAAAATGCTACGTTAAAGCGCAATTTTTAAACCCTCTAGCTCGTCTGCAACACCGATAATATAAAAAACTAATCAGAGTTTTTGCTTGGTTGTAATAATTATTACAACTCAAGGGTCTCCGAATACCGATGTGTTTACGACTCAATAAACTTTCCCGTGCATAACTAATCACATGAAATTATAAATTTACTCAATCTATTGTCAAATTAAAACACTATGCACCTGAGTTGGTCCGAGACACCATCTATGAGTAGAAGAGCAGTTGTGATGTTGAGGACCACAAAATGAACATTGACTAGCCCCTTGAAAGCAACGAAGGCATCAACGAGGCATAAAGGAATGAGAAGGATGTTTCCACAGGATCCATCTCCATCACAGAAATATGATGGGAAGAAAACAAGTATATCTGGAAGCAACCAGCACAGCCAACCCATCATTACCGGTACTGTCAGTGTCGTGGCTAAAGCAGTAATCCACACTGCTTCCTCCATCAAATACTTCTCAGAAACAAACTTCAGAGCTGATTTTACTTGAAATATGTTGTCTGCAGGAACCAAAAAAATAAACCAGTTTGGACTATACTTTCTAGCTTTTGTCGCTAGTATGTATAATTATATGATGTGGTAATTAAGAATCGGAAGATGGAAAAAGAAAAACATGCCCCAAGGGATTCTTACTAAAACAACATTTAAACCACATTTCATATTTTTCATTTAGCACAACATTTAACGTTTGAACTATACATATGTTTTTTTAACAGTGGAGCTAAAAAAATTACATTTAAATTCCTACTGTTTTCAATTACCTCCATAAATCGCGTCGAGTCTGGTGTAAGAAGTAACAAGAGAACATATCTCACTGCGACGAAAGAGCAAGCACAGCTTGAAGGGCAGTTCATAGATCACGTAAATGCATAACAGTAAATACGGAATTGTTTCTGTACGTTGTTGCCAGGTTCCCTCTAGAGACAGGTAAAACCCAGGTCGAAAGGGTGTGCAAAGGATGAGTATGCAATTTATGAAGTAAATTAATTCCGAAATAAGATAAACCACTTTGTGTATTCCACTGGATGTCCGTAACTCACGCTTTTTGAAGTCGTAATGAAAAGGAACCAGGCAAAGAATTGTGGAAATTTTTGTGACAATTGGACCAGTGACTTCAATGTAGAGCTTTTTATGGGATTTCCGCAATAGCGGAAAAACTAAGGGTATCGATTCAGACAGTTTTGAGCGAAATACGTTCCACCAATTCATTTTTCCAACTCACTAGATATTTTGACAATGTCATGGGTTTTCATGAGGTTCTTAAAGTATTCAAATCCGGCAAAAATATCGGGATTAAGCTCATTAAAATTGTAAAATAAGAGTTACATTTGTGCCCAGACATGATCCAGCGGCATGTTTGAGTTGTTTGATTGAATGATTGCACAAAATTGGCGCACGGACCGACATTTATCGCATACATCCAACTACTGTTTACACAAGCGTGCTCAACGATAAAATTTTATTTGGGGCCATCTTAAGCTCCTTAAGTCGCTCCATGATGAGAGTAAGTAACATAATTTTACATAACTTCACCATTTACGGTCTTCTGGTTTCGGTAGTTTCCATGAAACAAATTTATTATTATATACTTAGAAATTTGTCCATAGACGGTTTATTATTATTAAGAAGTTGCTAGGCATTGTTTATTTTTGAAACCTTTTGAGCATGGCATGGACGCTTTTGTTTTTTTTCAAACTATGGTTTTTGGTTACACCGGGTTTCACTCGAAACAAATTCGGTTAAGTTCAAGATGGGGAGGATGATAAATCGACATCAAGGTTTTAAAAACGAAAAATAACCTTATTTTTCCCGTTTATGTTTTGCTATGGGAAAAAATAAATTTTTCATTTAATTTTGTTAAACCGAAATGTGTGTTTTCGGTTTGCGTTATCCTTCCAAAAATCATTTAGTCATTATTTCCGTTCATAACAATTTTCAATTAAGTTATACGACAGCATTTTCCAACCCTTTGCACACAACGATAGCACTTTCTTAAATGGGGTAAAACGAGATTCAAATGAGGTGTTCCTTTCATAAAAGATCTTTAAAAATTCGTGGAAACCATAATTTATCCCTTTATTTAGAGCCATTATATATTCTAAATCTAATAATATGCGTACATATATACCTATTACTCCAATGCCTATTTGTAATACGCTTGCCTCTTGAATATTAAATGTCAAAGTCGTATTTATTGATTATACTACTAACAAAACACACACATCTTCGTCTTGAAAATAATGATGACAAATTCTTGAAATAGGACATGACCGATATTTTGCATGGTCATCACACTGTGTCGTCACACTGTGTAACTTGAAACTGTAGTAAAATGATTATGTAGGTTGTAATGGATCCAAGTATCTATAATTGCAAACAATTAGATAATTTATTATTGAAATAATTATCTACCCCCAATATATCTACCACCTCGATAAATAAAACTCAAGCAAACACCACCCAGCTATGTGTCACCCAAATATATATCCAAAATTCCATCATACAAACAAATACCACCCATATGTTGTAACATCTAAATATTCTCCTCCCTGCTCATATTCCACGTATTTTGAGTGGTATATCAAAATTTGAAATGGTTCGAAATCGATTTAAAGTTGACAGATTTTAGGTTGGAAGATATTTTTGTGGTCCATATATGGATGACAAATATTTTGGTGACCGATTTTTGTGGCTAGATACTTGGGCGGTGCAGACATCATACATGGATGGTAGACATTTGAGTGCACATATTTTGATGTCGGATTATTTGTTAGTAGATAATTGTGTGGCACTTATACATGTGGTAAATATCGGACGGTAATTACTTCGATTGCAAATATTTTAGTGGTAGAAAATTGCCTGGTTGATACTTATTGTTAGACGGCAGATAATTAGGTGGTAGACGGGTGGAACATATTTATGCTCACACCCTTTGAAATTATATGTTTTCAATTTCATGCAGGGCCAGTAAATCCTTTCCAACTTTTGGCTACAACTTCGACCTGCACAAGGACATTATCAGGGACCATCCTCTTTGGACCGAGAATGTGGAACAGACTAAATGGATTTTATCCTGGCCTATAGGCCCAGAACATACCAACAATCTTGGAACATACCAAACCGTACATAGCACTTTTATGTGTCATAGTCGCCGTTACATTGGTAAAGAATTAAATAATTAAATTCAATCTGAATTCCACTTACCGTCGTCACTGACATTTTATTCAAAGTGAAGTAATGCCCTGGGCATATCTGTGGTGGGTCTGTTGATAGTTTCAAGGCTAACATTTTGATCTGAAATTGACCCGCGGAGTAATTCAATTACACAATTAAATGTAAATATTACTACACATACAAGCTACATCTCTACATCCACATGTTTAAATGTATGTATATATACAGTATTTGCATTCAAATATTAAAAGTGTTTTTGATGAAATCTTTATTTGTATAATTATAGATAACATTGGTAGATTATTTGAATAACTATTAACTTTACCAAATTTCTAAGATGATACATAAATTTTTAATAAAAATGAGCAATGAAAATATTACCTTGCAGCGTAGTGAAGAAGGGAAGCCAGAGAAATCCAAATTATACAATTTTGAAAGAATTGTTTTTGCAGACAACGTCACCGAAGTAGACCACGTGGCCATGTAATACATTTGCCACACATCCATGCTCATATATATAATTATCCACAATGCATTGGGAACATTTCCCTGAATGATGTAGTATATTTCAAAGAAACTGAGTGCTGAAATTACAAGCATGGAGAGCAAAATATGTAAAACTAGCTCGGGTCCAAAATAGCGGTTAAATTCGTTAACCAATCCATCAATTATATCATAAGCCTCTAAGCAAATCTTGGTTTTCTGGACTATTTCACAACTTTCATGTGTCTTCATGGAAATTAATTTGCAAGTTTCTTCAGGGTTGTTCGAATCAATTATCATCTGGAGCTCATTCCCAATCATTTCAAGGCAAGACGTGTACATTTTCAAGAAAAATGTCCGATGCAATACTGGCAAAAATCGGGATGAATCCCCAAGAGCGTAGATAATTTGTCCCAGTAGTCGAAATGATTTATAAACAAAATCGTTTCCATCTTGACTGAATTGTGTGAAAACAAATTTCGTCACTGCAACGACACCAGCAAGTATCAAGATACTGATTCCCAGGTAAAGGAACCTATTGGTTGAGGATACTATTTTTTGAAAATATTCTCGGTTTTTGGATGTTGAGCTTGAAAAGTCAAGATTGTTGTGCAGCTTGGCAAAGGCATGTAGGCGCTGGGAATTTAATTGCCAGAACTTCCCAAGTCCCTTGATTCTTACGAGGTTGAAAAACCTGAAGCAGATGGTACTTACGGAGAGTAATGTTGAGATTAGTGTGTAAGTAATGGTTTCGGTAGGGCTCAGGTGCATTGACTGAATGTGATCTCGGAAATTAATCCCATAATCCACAAAAGCCAGCACCAACAGAGATAAAACAATGTAGGTCCAAACTGCCCACTTCGAGAGTAGATTTGTGGAGATGGTATGACTTGATGCTTCAAAATCCAAGGGAAAATAGCCATATAACCGAAGGGCATTTACTAGAGATCTAGGGATTATGGAAATTTTGTCCTCCATCGAAACTCTCATTGGTTTTGGGGTTAAAATGTCCCACTTGGTTCTAAGGGGAAAAGTTTCGTATTTCATTTTCTCGGAAAATTTAAAATAACTCTCACCCTAAACCGCTTTGTTGGAATTGGGAGGATTTGACTATTTCGCATTCTATTCAGCTAGAGTATGTATGTACATAAATATTTGCAACAATTTCCAACGATCTTTTGAGTAACGATTTCCAAGTTGAAATGCAATTGCCCATTGTAAAATTAATATCCAAATGGAATCAAATTAAAATAATTGGCAATACTTAGGTACATATTTGTATTGGTGCAATTTTATTTCATCCGAAAGTTTATTCCTTTATTATTTCATTTGCAGTAAAATAGTCCATTTAATTTATTAGCGCTCCGGGTTTTTTTTAAAGAAGTCCTCCTTACCAATATCTGGTTGTATGGCTCTCTGGTTTTGTTGGAACACGAATTCTAATGGTAGAAATAATGAAATTTAATTTCCATACCTAATATTTTAAAATATAATAATTGTAAGCCAAACAGGAAATGTAATGTTATGTTTTATTACAGAAAAGGAGAATAAATGCTTCCCAAACATCTGACCCAGCGTTCAAAAAAATTTGCAAGGATGAAAGTTATTTATTCCTTGTATTTTACAGCAACTGTTTTCGAAACCCAGTAGCTCAAAATCTCTGAATACAGCGCTCAGGGGAAGTGATGCTCAATGAAGCTAGATTGTTTTTGACTAAATTGATTTTATGAAATGTTGTGAATATTTATTCAAATTTTGAGTGAAACTAGCTCGGGGCCAAAATAGCGATTAAATTCGTTAACCAATCCATCAATTATATCAAAAGTATCTAAGCAAATATTCGTTTTCTGGACTATTATACAACTTTCCGATGTGTTTACAACTCAATAAACTTTCCCATGCATTACTTACCACATGAAATTATAAATTTCCTCAATCTATTGTCAAATGAAAACACTATGCACCTGAGTTGGTTCGAGACTCCATCTATGAGTAAAAGAGCAGTTGTAATGTTGAGGACCACAAAATGAACATTGACTATAGCCCCCTAAACAAACTTCAGAGCTGATATTACTTGAAAAATGTTTTCTGCAGGAACCAAAAAAATTAACCAGTTTGGATTATACTTGCTAGCTTTGGTCGCAAGTATGTACATATATATGATGTGGTAATTAAGAATCGAAAGATGGAAAAATAAAAACATGCCCAAAGGGATTCTTACTAAAACAACATTTAAACCACATTTCATATTTTTCATTTAGCACCACATTTAACGTTTTAACAATGTTTTTCTTAACAGCAAAGCTAACAACTATGGTTTTTGCTATTATAATTTTATTATTATATACTTACAAAATTGTCCATAGACGGTTCACTATCATTAAGAAGTTGCTAGGCATTGTTTATTTATGAGACCTTTTGAGACTGGCATGGACGTTTTTGTTTTTTTTTTCAAACTATGGTTTTTGGCTACAACGGGTTTTACTCGAAACAAATTCGGTTAGGTTCAAGATGGGGGAGGTTGACCAATCGACATCAAGGTTTTCAAAACCAAAAATAACCTTATTTTTTCGGTTTATGTTTTGCTTTGGGAAAAAACAAATTTGCCATTTAATTTGGTTAAACCGAAATGTGTGTTTTCGTTTTGCGTTATCCTACCAAAAACCATTTGGTCATAATTTCAGTTCATAACAATTTTCAATTAAATTATACGACAGCATTTTCCAACACTTAGCATACAACGATAGCACTTTCTTAAATGGGGTAAAACGAGATGCAAATGAGTTGTTCCTTTCATAAACAATCTTTAAAAATTCGTGGAAACCATAATTTCTACCTTTATTCAAAGACATTATAAATTCTAAATCTATTATATATGTACATATATAGCCATTACTCCAATGCATATTAGTATAGCCTCTTGAATATTAAATGCCAAAGTGGTATTCATTGATTATACTAACAAAACCCACACAATTTCGTCTGGAAAATTATGATCACAAATTCTTGAAATATGGCATGACCGATATTTTGCAGGGTCACCACACTGTGTCGCTAACTTGAAACTGGAGTAAAATGATTATGTAGGTTGTAATGGATGCAAGCATCTATAAATGCAAAAATTAGATAATTTATCATTAAAGTTATTATCCTATCAAAATCTAACGGTGTCACATTTGAATCACATAATTATGTGGTAGTCCTGAGACTGTTCAATAGCAGATTTAAATATTTTGGCTTTTCTAGACCGGACCAAAGTTCAGACTAATACTTTTAAATTGTTCCTGTTTCATTCCTCAAAATTTTACCGACGATGTACAATTTACGTATAATTTGGAACAATATAAATATTTACATGCTAACAGGAACAACTTTCATTAAATGAGAGGCAACTGTAGTAAGTACGGTAACACATATGTACATACCCAGTTGACCCTGTAAACGTTCCGGCTGTTTCAGTGATTAAATGAATTCTACTACAAAATTATATACCCCCAAAATGTCAACCATCTCGTCTATCACCAAAGTATCTACCACCGGATTTTTTGTTGGTAGACACTTGTGCGGTGCAGACATTTCTTTATCACTTTAAAATGTTTCAGTCAGAGTAACATTATGGTAAAGAATTAAATAATTACATTCAATCTGAATTCCACTTACCGTGGTCACTGACATTTTATTCAAAGTGAAATAATGCCCTGGGCATATCTGTGGTGGGTCCGTTGAGAGTTTCAAGGCTAACATTTTTATCTGAAATTGACGGACGGAGTAGTTCAATTACACAATAAAATGTAAATATTGAAGCACACTCAACCAATGCAACATCCCTAAGCAATGAAAACGTTACCTTGCAACGCAGTGAAGCAGGGAAGCCAGAAAAATCCAAATCATATAATTTTGAAAGAACTGTTTTTGCAGACAACGTCATTGAAGTGCACCACTTGGCAATGTAATACATTTGCCACAGATCCATGACCATGTAGAAAAATACCCACATTGCGTAGGCAACATTGCCCTGAATACTGTAAAATATTTCAAAGAAACTCAATACTGAGATTAAAAGCATGGAGAGCAAAGTGTGTGAAACTAGCTCGGGTCCAAAATAGCGGTTAAATTCCTTAACCAATCCATCAATTATACCATAAGCCTCTAAGCAAATCTTGGTTTTCTGGACTATTTCGCTACTTTCGGGTGTCTTCATGGAAATTAATTGGTCAGTTTCTTCAGAATTGTCCAATTCAATGATACTCTGGAGCTCATCTCCGATCATTTTAAAGCAGGACGAATACACTTTCAAGAAAAATGTCCGATGCAAAACTGGCACGAATCGGGATGAGTCCCCAATAGCGTAGACAATTTGTCCTAGTAGTCGAAGTAATTCAAAACCAAAGCCTTGGCCTCCATCCGTGACTAATGCATGGAAGAACTTCCTCCCAGAAATAAGAACGCCAAGGGATGAGCAGCCGATTCCCAGGTACAGAAACCTATTGGTCGAGGTTTTTATTCCGTGGATACTCTCCAAATTTTTGCAGGTTGAGCTACAAAAGTCGAGATTGGGATTTAACCTTGAAAATGCATCCAGACGCTGGCAATTTAATTGCCAGAACTTCCCAAGTCCCTTGATTCTAATGACGGTGTAGAATCGGAAGGAGATAACAGTTACGCAAATTACTATTGACAACATTACATAAGCAATTGTTTCGGTAGGGCTCATGTGCAATGTCTGAATGTGATCACGGAAATTATTCCAATAATCCACAAAAATCAACAACAACATAAATAAAACAAAGTACGTCCAGACTGCCCACTTGGACAGAAGGTTTGAGGAAATCGTATGACCGTTTCCAAAATCCAAGGGAAAATACCCGCATAGACGAAGGGTTGTAACTAAAGATCTGGAGATTGTGTAAATTTTTTCCTCCATCGATACCCTCATTGACTTTGGAGAGAAAATGTCCCACTTGGTTTTAAGAGGAAATGTTTCGAATTTCATTTTTGCATTTTTTTAGAAAATGCAAAACGACTGCCCTCTGGCTCTCACCCCAAACCGCTTAGATTTGGGAGCATTTTGAGGATGTGACTTTATACTGGAAGTTCTATTAAGCTATAAAGTGTTGATAAATATTTGCAGTAATATTGAGTGAGTGTTTGAGTAATGACTTCCAAATTGAAATGCAAGGTCTCATTATAAAATTATTTTCTCAAGTGAATCAAGTGAATTAAAGTTATCGTCATTATAGAGGTGTGTATCAATATAATTTTATTTCATCACAAGTTTAATAATAGCATTAGAGGGAAAGTAACGTTGTCCATTTAATATAATTAAACGTTTTCGGGTTATAAGAGAGGAAAGGAAGATAAATCCCGCCTTATCAATGTGGAGGTGTGTGGCTATGTTTTTCCGGTAACACGCTAAGTCCCGATGCAACCATGCCAGGTAGTGCATCGCATGGGTTCAAAACAGTCGAACCTGAACCTGAACCTGGACCCAAACTTTGGGTACCTCAAAAGTGTGAACCTGTACCTGAAAATGTACCCATTTAACAGGTTAAAATATTTTGATCCTGAACCTGACCCAATTGCATTTTTGTAGTACCCGCACCTGATTAGTACCTGAACCCGAAAAAGTACCCAAAAGACGACCTGAACCCGGGTATTTTTGAACCGGACCTGAACATGTTTGGGTACTTGAGAATCCGAACTTTTTTAAAATTCTATCTTGTATTAAAAGTACAAATATTACAAACTATATTTAAAATGAATAAGAATGCAAATTTTCTGGTTCCTGGGACACCCTGCCATAGCTTTTGCGATGGAAATTATCTTGGAAGCTTGAAATTCTCCGGCCTTTAACTTTCAATCAATGAACCCAAACATTTCAGGTCTTTTGTGATCAGGTTCAGGTCTTTCTTGTGTTACACCTGGTCCTGACAGGTAAATTCAAAACGGGTTTTTCTCTGTACCTGGTCCTGAACCTGAACCTGTACCCAATTTCACGGGTAAAAAATATTGTACCCAGAAAGGACCCAAAATTATTGGGTCCAAAATACATGCACCCATACTGAACCTGAACCTGGACCTGAACCCAAATACCCGGGTGCGACCTGAACCCATGCGATGCACTAATGCCAGGAGACTAAATTTGTTTTTATTTTCTTCAAAAGTATGGAAGTAAGCGATCGTACCCTGCGGGATTGATCTCCGAAAATGAATGGGGTTCAAATAATTATAGACACCTGGGAATGCTCTGGAAAAAACAGGGAGCGCCACCCAGTGTCAGGTGTTTTCTTGGATTTTATATTATTTTCCAGATGCTAGCATTTGTAACCAGTGGTTGGCAAATACGGATGTAATTTAAATAAACACAGGATTTTGCACGTTGTCTTAATTTTTTTTTCATTTTGAGTACTGGCATCTCCGGTTTACAGTGACGATGATTTCGGGTAATCTGGCCGTGAAATTTTCGAAGACAGCAAGTTGATCCACTATGTACAAACCGTTACGATTCAGTCAGTTAACAATAAACGTGTGGCGGGAAATCCTCCTAGCGAGTAGTTGTGACCGTATCAATTGTCCTTATGATCAACCGTTTGAAACTGAATCAAAATAATTAGATATGTCGTCATCGATGCGAACATCTAAAGGAAAGGGTTAGAAATTGTTTCAAAGATTAGACTTCCCTCAGGCATGCATGCTTAATAAAGAAATATAGTACAGTCAAATTCAATTGTGATATTGGTAGTATTATTTCTAATTTGAACCAAATTATTTTCTTTCCCTTTTAGCCCCTATAAGTTGAAATTGTTTCCTACATTCTGTACCATTTGTTTCCCTGACATAATTAATACGAATGCATAATTATCTGAAACTAATCCAGGATTTTACATATAAGTTAACATTCACAGCTATGCACAGAATGTTTTCCTTACAAATTGTAAGTTCCGAACTTGTTTGGTATAAAATTTGCTGTGAATTTATTTGAGATGTTTCAAAGGTAATTTCCTTGAGAATTGTTCAGAGAGAGGGAGCAAATATTTCTGAAATATCTGTTTGTTTTTTGTGAAAAAATCGACCCCCGCTCCAAATTGATCTCAAAAAGGTACAAATATTTTTTGTTATAAGAGCTGGAAGGAAGCGGTGAAAATTCATATGACAGAACCTGCCAATAGTATAGATTCGTACCGTGATGGTGAGTCGTCGATCCAGTTTGAAACATTGCCGGGGAGAAATTGCTAGAGGATCCGTAGACAGTCTTACAATGAGCATTTGAATCTACAAGGGCAATTATACACGTGCATAATTTATTCGTGTACAACATATACACTGATAAGTCAATATATAGTTACTCGACTAAAAATTATTTTTTAACTTGAATCATTACGATCACTTACCTTCGTGTGCAAATGTATTGGGAGGCCTTTCACATCAACCCGATGCAGTGAATACAAGATTCCTTGCACTTCTCGGTCCAACTGCGAACATTGATTGGAGAGATGATATATTTGCCAAATGTACACAACAATCTTCCCAATCATGTACAGCACATCCATTGGGGAGGATTTGAGGGCAAAATAAACAATAAAAAATGCCCTAGCAAAGATAACGAAGAAAGACCCCACGAATGTTATGAACAGTTCCAGGTCAAAGTGCGCACTATATTTGGTCACCAACTCTTCAGTAAGAAAATAGGCCTTCAAGCATTGCTCCAGCCTCTCTCCCCTCTGTTCCGTATTGAACTGCTGCTTAAAATTAGCATTACGACCCAATTCAAAATTTGTAATATTTGCCTCCACAAGTTGAACTCCATTTTGAATCCTCACAATCCTTTCTACTTCCACCCCAATCACCCTCAAACATGTGTTGTATATTTTCAAATAAAATCCCAGAAATAAGCCAAAGAGGAAATATAAAGAGAAATTACAATTCCAAACCAAGGAGTCCGTGTAATTAAAAATTGCGAACGTCAATGAGAAATTATTGGAACCACTCATAAGCTCTTTTCTTATGACGGCGAGCACAACGCTCATGCAATAAAACGCATAAAGAAATCCAGCAAGCAAGTTCCGTCTCATTTCCTGGCGGTTAGCTCTCAAAAATGAGGTCAACTCTTCAGAGCGTAAGTCAAATTGCGGACCAATTTGAGAAAATTCCATGAGTAAACGAACGTTCTCATTCCAGAATTTCCCGTTCTCCTTATATTTTAGTATTGAGATGGCTTTGAGACCCAGGTAGGAAATTATAGTGGAGTAAGACACAAGTGTGTGAGCAAAATTTTCAGTGAGTCCCAAATGGTACTTTGATGTAATGGCGGGATGAATCACTAGAATGTAAAATAATTCACCCAAGATGAGCAAAGTTAAGTTCAAGATTGCCCAAGGACGGGCGACACTCTGGAATTTAATTCCAGTTTCAGACCCTCCCGTTTTTTTCACGATGGAATGAGAGCCCGAAACGCTTAGGAAATTCAGTAACGGTTGTCCGATTTCCAAGAGTTTCTCCTCAATTTCCGATAGATACAGAATTTGGGGGTTCATGCTTGAGATTTTGAACATCATTTTGAAAACTGACTTGACGCAAGTTGTTTGACGAAAAAGATTTTAGCCCCCAAATTTAGTGAAATAAAAATTAAATTTTACATGTTAGTTCCTCAGCGTAACATTGAGTTTTGTGGAAGTGTCAGCCTTATTTCCGTGCTTTAAGTACAGTAATTACTACTCCTTCACTTTCCATTCACAAGTTAAGACTTGTTGGCTCAACTTGCCTTGAATGGAAACATGTTGACCCAATTTCCGTTTTACATTGCAGCGTATTCATAAAATTGGCATAAAAAATGCAACGGAAACGTTTTGAGAAAAAGGTTGTTAATTCGGTTCTAGGGCAAATCAACATAAAATGATAACATATTTGACATTCTGTGGCCTATAGAAAAGTATTATGGTTGGGCTGGCGCGTGTTAATTAAATTGTTGTAGATGTCTCATTTGAACTCAATGCAAATACAAATGAAGGGGAAATTTCTCTCTGAGAAATTATTTTCTGAAAGTAACAGCTCCACTAATTTTGATGCTGGTCTCGACAAGAAAGAGTAAAGAAACTTATTACACTAATGACATCTTTTCGGAATATTTTCTAACCTTGAGTCTTCCTTCTGGCTACTGATGCATCAACTTTCGTTTAGGATAATGATATTAGATGCATGTGCATCCCCAAATATTATAGTTCTTTGAATTTTTTTTTCAAATACAAAATTAATATGACAAAATGCAGTCTTTGAAATCCTTTCCGTAATACCAAGTGTTGTTCATGTAACAACTTGTAAATTTGTTTTACAACACATGTTTACTCCCATTTTATTTTCAAGTTAAGAGTCAGTAATAATTGTAAGCCATTTTTTACGGATAAATTTGACTATTTGATTATATTTTGGACATCTTCTCTAGATTAGATGCACTGCAATTCAGGCAATCTATTCCATAATTTTGAAATGAATCTTGACGAGCATCTATTAGGTTTTAAAATATTTTTTACATTTAGGATTTCATGATCCAAGTAATCAATGAATGTATCAAATGAAGGAATTTAAATTCATTTTTAAAACTATGGATGGCTATGTTTGGAACTCCCAATTTCCATACTGATTATATGAGCTGCAGCCTAGAATTTAATCCCCGGTCTGATTTTGAAGTACGAATAGCAGGAAGCACCTTATCTCTGGTAACACACATGCATATGTATGTATGTTCCAAGAAATTCTCCTAAAGGTCGTTTTATTCCTCAACCCACGGAAATAAATAATCTTAACATGCCTAGACAGTGTACAAAACATTAACATTACACTTCCAAGTTCTATGCAACCAAAATATTTGTCATGGTCAAATCTCAATAAATTTATAGCCTTACTACTTTTTGTGATCGTGGTCTCTAAAGATAATGACGTGTTCTCTCCCAATTTTTGAATACTCAAAAGTCAATTAAATAATTACTTATAGCACAATTAGCTCTCCGCAATAAAGGCTTTTCAGAATATGATCCTTACGATGTCATATCTCAGGGAAATTCTCCTTGCTGGATTTCTTTTTGCGAGCATTTCAAATGCCTACTCTAATTCGGAAAATGCACCAATCAATGTTGAGTTGGAAACACCGGGTAGTTCGGATTGTTTACAAGGTTTCTTTATTTACTCGAAAATACGACCAGTACATTATAAAACTTTAATAGGAAAATGTGTTGAGTGTTGTGTCATTTAAAGAAAAAATTCGTTTAGCGTTTTTTCTATGCCACACTTTCTTGCACTACCATCAACCTGAATTTAATTTTTGCTAATTTTTAAGTTGTGCAAGTGTAAAGAATAAGGCTCAGAAAATAGTCAGAAGGATAGCCAATCAAATTAAAAATTCTTTTAAAATTACAGGACCTGAAGACCCTTTTCTGACACAACTGGACAATAATTACCGGGAAGGCTTTGTCCAATTATTGGATTTTTTTAAGTCAACCCAATCAGCCCTTGCAAAAATAAATGAAAGACTTACAAAACTGGAATTGGACGTAATCCCTCCTGGGTTTATCTACATTCAGTTGCCTCATCAACAAGATCCAAATACTTTATGGCCAGCTGCCGCATGGTTGGATATTTCCGAAACATACGCTGGACTATTTTTTCGAGTACTCGGCGGGAAATCTGCGGATTTTGGGGTAATGCAAAATGAAGACGCTCCAAGGGTGGATAGAATTGTTACCAGAAACCGTGATGGACTCAACCCTGACAGGGAAGTCAAACTTGAACCGGGAAAATGTTCACTAATAGGATCCGGGGGTAGACGCTTTGGATGGACTTGTCTTGACATATGTGTTGTTGGGGAGGAGATACGACCAGTGAACAAAGCTGTAAAAGTTTGGAAGAGGCAGTAAGAGTGCAAGGCAACCGAAAAAAATTTTTTATTTAATGATTATTTGTTGAACACACTTCTTGAATCGCACTTTAAATGGTGCCCCATGTAGAATTTAAAAATTCATTCAAAATTATCTGTGCAGAGCCCGAGTGCCCTTGTACACGAGCTATCCGAAATATATTCTATTTAATATATGTACGTTTGGTAGCTAGTTTGTGTTCAAGTACATGTGAATGCATTCTGGTGTAGAATTTACGCAAATGCAGGAGATAATGCGCAAGAGTAGAAACCCGCACCTCATTGTCAGTTATGTAAAACAATGCGGTGCAACAAATGCACACTTATGGTGCGAGACATTATGCGAACAGCGCATCAACTTAAATAATAAATATGAAAATACTAGGCCTCACTTGGAAAATCCAAACCGTATAAATTCTACGATGTTTTATTGTAAGGCATAATAATTCTCGCCAAGGACATACTTTTAACATTTTTAATCTTAAAATTTCTGGTTCATACCTTCTTAAACAGGATTCTAAATATAACAACATTATAATAAAACATACTTAAAACGTTGTAACATAAATCACATGTCTAATGGTTAAGCTGGTGTGCATATTTGCAAACTTGTATTTTCCGTGTAGCCGGCACGGCCGTGTATTGACACTAACACAACTCACAATATTGATAATTATGTTCACAAGTTGTGAGTCGTGAGGCTATGACGTGGCTGGAATCTCCGGGGTCACCCCGACTTATCACTGACTTGAAACTGTAGTAAAATGACGATATAGGTCGTAATGGATCCGAAAACCTGTAAATCACATAAAGCATACAACAAATCAAAATCTGCAGGCATAACAAATTACGTATCAGGGATTGTGTGGATGTACTGGGACTGTTAAGGTCCGGATGACAAATTTTGATTTGGTTTAATATCTTCAAAGTTTGGACAATTCCAAATGATGTGTTACAAAATTTTATGTTTTGTATATCTATATCTCAAAGGATAGACCCGATCCCGTGGTTCTGGCAAAGGAAGTCCTTAGGACCATATTCCAAGGATCACATGGATTATTCCAGTACTTGAGATACACCATATCAAAAGCTTGCAACAGATGGGTTCCGAAAAGAGTACTTTTATCGGATCCGCAGAAATATTAGCAGAAATTAATTACTAGAATCGTTTTTTTAAATTGAAAGTTTTTAACTTACTTGAGTCAATGACATTTTATTTAGTATGAAGTAATGTCCTGGACATATATGTGGTGGATTCGTTGAGAGTTTCAAGGCTAACATTTTGACCTGCAAATGAACCCATAAATCAATCAAAAATTAAATGTAAATATTAATGGACCTAATATATATATAAAGATAATGGACACGTATGTATACGTCTAAGCATATCTATGCTTGAATTTTAATAACCTGTAGGTTTTAGTACTAGAACAACTGGTTTCGCTATTATTTGAACTGAAGTTAGAAAAGTTTAGAAATATTTTCAGAGTGAAAACAAATTCAAATTTTACCTTGAACCGTATTGAAGGAGGGAAGCCAGAGAAATCCAAATCATACAATTTGGAAAAAATTGCTTTAGCCGACAACGTCACTGAAGTGCACCACGTGGCGATGTAATACATTTGCCACGAATCCATGCTCATATAATATAATGCCCACAATGCAAAGATAGCATTACCTTTAATGATGAAATGAATTTGAAAGAAAATCAGCACGGACATTAACAACATTTCCAGCAAATTTTGAAAAACTAGCTCAGGTCCAAAATAGCTGTCAAATTCTTGTACTAATCCTTCGATTATATCAAAAGCATCCAAACAATTTTTTACTTTCCCCACGACTTGACTACTGTCTGGAGTTTTCACGGAAAATAAATTGGAACCAGTTTCTTGAGGTTTCTCCAAATCAATGATAGCCTGGAGTTCATTTCCAATCATTTTAAAGCAAGAGGTGTACAATTTTAAGAAGAACGTCCGATACAAAACCAGTAAAAATCGGGACGAGTCACCAAGAAAGTATAACATTTGTCCCAATAGCTGAAGTAATTCAAAACCAAAACCTTCTCCTCCATCAGTGACTAATGCATGGAAGAAATTCCACACAGACACGGCTACACCCAGTGAGGAGCAACCAATTCCCAGGTACAGAAACCTATTGGTCGAGGTTCTTATTCTGTGGATATGCTCCAAATTTTCGCAGGTTGAGCTGCAAAAGTCGAAATTGTGATTTAGCCTGGCAAATGCATCCAGACGCTGGCAATTTAATTGCCAGAATTTCCCCAGTCCCTTGAGTCTAATTACGGCGTTGAGTCTGAACGAGAGACACGTTGTCCAAAGTATTGTTGACATTACCACGTAGGCAATGGTCTCGATGAACCCCATATCCTGAGTGTGATCTCGTAAATGAATCCCATAATCCACGAATTTCAGGATTAGCAAAAATAAAACAATGTAGTTCCAGACTGCCCACTTGGAAAGACGGTGTGTTGAAATGCTGTGACCTTTTTCGAAATCCAATGGAAAAAACCCAAATAAGTGAAGGGTAGTTATTAAAAATCTGGAAACTGTGTGAATCTTTTCCTCCATCGATACTCTCATTGGTCGTGGAGTAAACATTTTGGTGGAAACAGTTTCGAATTTCATTTTCTCTGGGAAATTGAAAGTTAATTCAATGTGTGTAACTCTAACGTACATGTGAGATACGTTGGATTTGTAGAAATAAATTTAAGGATTTGACTTGAATCGTTTTGTTTTTGCAATCGTCTAAATTACATGATTATTTCCATTCGACTCAAGGATATTTTAAATATTTGCATGATTTTTGAACAAGTTTTTGGAGTACTGTTTTCCAAATAGACAAATTAGGAATTGTGCATGTATAACAATACGTTTTATTTCAATCTAGAATTATTACATTTTAAGGGGCGAATAGGTTATCGTTGTTTTTGCGTGTCGTTCTCGGAAAAAATTTCAATGTGACCTTACAATTCAAACTTTTTACAGTTATAAATTACAAAGTGTGTGAACCCTCTTGATTTTGGAGAAGTTCGGGTCATTCAACTGACCTTAGGAAATTAAAATAGGTGACATTTAAGCACATTTTAAAGCATACGGTTTTCCGACAGAGGCGCTATCAGTTTTTGAGGGAATGAGATTACCCATTTGGTTTCCGAATATTAATTCCGTTAAACTATAAAAAAATTAAAATATTCTGGACTGCCGACAACATCGAATGTACAGCACGTGTCACCGAACGTCAGGTTCTTGCTACATTTAATTTAGTTTTGAAGATGTTAGCATTAGTGCTCGCTAGATGTCTTGAAAGGAAACAGTACAACAATTATTTTTGTACACACATCAGGGTCCTCTTTCGTCAGCAGTTTGAAACTGGATTAAAATAATAAGATAGGTCGCCACGGATGCGAGCATCTAAAATTTAATAAACATGACTTAATATTATTGAATTAATTCTTTGATCTTAAACTAATACGTCTACGAACTTCAGTTCGTAGTGGCACGTTACTACAGCGAACGTGACCTTTATCTATCATATCTACGGAAACACAAGCATACTGGTAAAAATTCTTTTGGTATACAATGTCAATACTCCCCAAATCCTATAATAACTCCCTTAATCAATTTTTAACAAAATCAGTAAAGCTTTACGAAAGTAAAATCAGGCCGTATTTACGGACCTGATCCAAAAATATGTAAAATAAATTGTACATACATGTATGTATATATATATATATATATAATTATGTAGTTTGGGACTGTTTTTAAGTGCTCGAAAGTGTGGAAATAATATGACTGACCCAGTTGATTAAATCTTACCGTGATCAATAGTTTCCGATCAAGTTTGAAACATTGGCGGGGAGATATTGTCAAAGGTTCGCCAGCTAGTCTCACTGCAAGCATATCTATCTAAAGGATCAATTATTCCCATAAAACCATTAGCAAACTACATGAATCATTAGATTGTAATTCTTTAATTTTGTTGCTTCTATCTGTACCTTTGTATGTAAATATATCGGCAAGGCTTTCACGTCAACTCGATGGAGGAAAACCAATATTCTTTTGACTTGTTCGTCTAATTGTGAACATAGAGTTGCAACATGATATATTTGCCAGACGTACACCACTGCCGTACCAGTCATGTACAGAGCATCTGTTGGGGAAGATTTCAGGATGTAATAAACTATAAAAAATGCCCGCGCAAAAATTATCAAGAAAGATGACACGAATGTGATGAACAACTCCGTTTCAAAATGCCGGCTGAATTTTGTGACCAACTCTTCAGTGATGAAATATGCCTTTAAGATTTGCTCCAGCCGCTCAATGGTCTGCTCCATGTTGAACTGTTTCTTAAAAATTGTTTTAGGTCCCAATTCGATATCTTTATTATTCGACAGCATTGCCTCTCGGTTTTGTGTGATAACAATTCTTTCTACTTCTATTGCAATCACTTGTAAACATGTGATGTACATTTTCAAATAGAGTCCAAGAAACAAGCCGAACAGAAAGTACATCGAGAAATTGATATTCCAAATCAGGGATTGTACATGATGGAGATTAGAAATTAACAATGGGAAGTCTTTTGAATCATTAGCAACCGCAATCCAAATGAGAGCACACACAATGATCATACAATAAAACATGTAAAACAATCCAGCAATCAAATTCCTTCGAACTCCCTGGCGGATTGTTTCGAAAAAAGGATCCAGATGTTCGGATCTTAAATCAAATTGAGGACCAACTTGAGAAAATTCCATGAGCATACGAACGTTTTCGGACCAAAATTTTGAATTCTCCTTATATTTCAATATTGCCAGTGCCTTCAGGGCAAGGAACGATAGAACAGTTGAGAAAGACACAAGAATGTAAGTAAAATTTTCAGTGAGTCCTAAGTTGTACTTTGCTCGAACAGTCGGATGAATAACTATTGTGTAAAATGTTTCACCCAAAATGAGCAATGTTAAGTTCAAAATTGCCCAGGGAAGGGCGAAACTCTGGTACTTCAATCCTTCTGAGCTCCCCGTTTTTATTACCACGGAATGGAAACCAGCAAAACTTAGAAAATGCATGAATGGTTGCCCAAATTGTAATAGTCTTTCTTCAATTTCTGATAAAAATAGAATTTTGGGGTTCATGTTTGCAGTCTTGAACAACACTTTGAGATCTGACATTTGTTTTATAGTAGGGTTTATTTCCCTCATTTATTCCAGTAACAAATATAATTTTTATGTGCTACGTTCTATAAACATTAGTGTTTTGTAGAAGTACACTGAATATTTCCGGTTTGAAAGTGTGTGGTTATTTTATACTTTTTAAGCTTCACAGAATTAAGTTTTGTTAATGAGAATACTTACGTCGCGGCGGTCGTCAAGCTTTGGAATTTGTTCACTTTGAAGACTTGATGAACCGCGAAGAAAACTTTTCGGACTCAATTAAGATGTGTTGACACAATTTCATTTGTAGCCTGCCGTGTATTTACAAAAGTCAGGAAAAATTTCGTTACTGTGACTAATAAATTAGTGGAACACTTCAAAATATCCGAAGTTCAATAGTAATGTAGTGTTGACCCAATTACGCTTTTAAGCTGCAACGTTTCACAAAAGGGGCATCAAAATTTCTTGCAAAAATACGGTCATTTGATGGGCAAAATCAACATCAAATAATAATATGTTGTAAAGATGAGCTAAAGCAAAAGAACCTTGAACGCTTGCAGAGCATGTGACATTAACAATGAACTGATACCAGAGCCAAGACTGGGCACGGGACGGTTCTCAAACAGACGAGGCTGGGAACTAGAATTCTTATGTACATATCTATGCCCTCAAAGGACATGATTCTGGCGATCCTGGTGGTTCCAATGCTACTGATCATTCTCTGCAATTAATATGTGGTGAGGTGAAAAATATTAACAAATTAGTAGAAATAAACGTATGACCGGAAATTGTCACTGATTCTAATCACATCAAGCTTCCTTTTCATCAGCAGTTCGAAATTGCATCAATATAATTAGATATGTTGTCACGGATGCGAACCACAAAACTACATCATTAATTGAATTTTCTCATTCGATTGTGTTCAGTATATAAATTTGTTGCATTCAGTGCATGCAGGATCGGCAATGAGATATTTTACCGCGATCATAAGTTTCCGATCCAGTTTGAAACATTGCCGGGGTGAAATTGACAAAGGATCGGCAGAGAGTCTAACTGCAAGCATGTGAATCTACAAGAGAAATAATTATTGCCATAGTTGTTGCAGATATAAGTTATAAGCAGCATACACGAATAGCACGTATTTGTATATTGCTTCACTGAATTTCCTTACCTTTGTGTGCAAATCCAGTGTGAAGCTTTTGACATCAATTCGATGAAGGAAATACAAGATTCCCTTGACTTCGTGATCCAATTCTGAACAACGGCTCGCGACATGGTAAATTTGCCAGACATACACAACAATTTTCCCAATCATGTACAAAGCTTCTGTTGGGGAAGATTTCAAGAAAAAATAAACTATAAAAAATGCCCGCGCAAAGATAACGAAGAAAGATGACACGAATGTGATGAACAACTCCGTTTCGAAATGTCTCCTGAATTTTGTGACCAACTCTTCGGTGATGAAATACCCCTTTAAGCATTGTTCCAGCCGCTCTGTGGTCTGTTCTATTTTGAACTGCTGCTTAAAAATAATTTTAGGACCCAATTCAATATTGTCATCAAGAAGTTGAATTTCGCTTTGAATTCTAACGATATTTTCTACTTCCTTGGCAATTACCAGTAAACATATGCTATACATTTTCAAATAAAATCCCAGAAATAAGCCGAACAGAAAATATAATGAAAAATTAATATTCCAAAATAAGGATTGTGTGTTCTGGAGAATAACAAACACCAATGAGAAGTCTTTTAAACCATTGACAAAAGTATTCCTTACGACGGCACCCGCAACCATCATACAATATAACGCGTAAAACAATCCAGCAATCAAGTTCAGTCGAATTTCGTGGCGGACGGTTTTGAAACATGGATTCAACAGTTCGGTCGTTAAGTCAAACTAGTAGCAGCCCTGTGCTTCACAGGAACAATTACTTGGAGAGGTGGTAGTGTGAGTGTAGAGGCTTAGCCGCTTACAAATCAAGCCCAGTCGTGGAGGCTTTGTGTATGCCTAAATCTGGCGCGCTGATCTTCAAAGTAGAGCGCGAAATTTTAAAAGCCACAAACTCCATCCCTAGGCCATTAATTTATAAGGATTGTGGACCAACGTTTGAGAATGCCATTAGCAAACGAACGTTTTCAGACCAAAATTTTATATTCTCCTTATATTTTAATATTGCCAGTGCCTTCAGGGCAAAGAACGAAATTATTGTGGAGTAGGACACAAGTACGCAGGCAAAATTCTCAGTGAGTCCCAAGTTGTACTTTGCTCTAATAGTCGGATGAATAAATATTAGGTAAAATACTTCACCCAAGATAAGCAAAGTTAGGTTCGCAATCGCCCAGGTAAAGGTGAAACGGTCGTACTTAAATCGTGGTAGACTTCCCGGGTTTTTTACGACAGGATGAAAGCCAGCAACGCTTAGTTAGTGTTTTCCCGATTTTCAATAGTTTATCTTCAATTTCTGTTAAATATATAATTGTGGGGCCCATGTTTGAGATCTTGAAAATCATTTTGGGATCTGATTTTTGAGTCTTTAATAGATTTTGTCTACCAAATTTATTCAAGTAAGAGTTTAAATTTGACATGGTAGTTTTTCCAAGTAACAATAAGTTTTGTAGACGCACCAGGAGTATTTCCGTTACTTGCAATTATTAATCCTTTTAAGAATTCAGAAATAGTTTTTTAATGAGATACATGACTGGAGCCAGTAATTGTTCCAATTACTTTTCTTTGAATGATTATTAGTGACCGGAGAAGCTAACTTTCCTAACCAACCTTCATTGTTGCGTTATTTACCCAATTTCATTTTGTGACTCAAGCGTATTGGCAAATTTGACATTAAAAATGCATGAGAAACGTTGTTAGATAAGTGGTTTCTCAGTTGTTGAGACAAATTAACGCACAATGGAATTTAATTTTATATTCCGTGGCCCAGACAAGTGGTAAAAGTGCTGGCACGTGTTGATTGAATATAATATTCGAACTGGAAATAAAATGAAGGTCAAGTTTATTGATTGAAAATTAGTTCCTGAAAGTGACAACATGGCACTTGTTTTGAAACCAGTTTTAATCCAATTGTATACATATACACGGAAAACCCAAACCTACAAGTTATTTTTAATAATATCAAAACATATCGACCTTAATTCTATGAAATGCACCAGAAGCTGTTAACTTTGTGGATTGACATTATTTTCTATGCTCTGTATTTTGTTTACACCGATGTATATGAATAAATATGGAATACATGTATATATAGGAATATTGGCGTACCAAAATCAACATTTTGAAGAATGAAAACCATATTTTGGTGAATACCTGCTATTTACAAAGTCTATATTTCGAAAGAAATTATTTTTGGAGTGCTACGCAATTTTAAACGTGATGAATTTTTCATCTCCTTCAGTTTGTTTATGCAATTAATTCAGAATATGTATGTAATACCAGCGCTTACATACATCAGCGAATTTCATCACGTAACGTTTTTTACAGTAATGTAAGGTCACTATTTTTAGGCGGGCTTTTTATAATGCAAAAGTGTAACATAGCAATTGATGTTGCTTAACATTATTAAAATAAATAAATGCAGAGTATACATATACTCCGGTATACCCCGAGGACCTTACAGGGTTTTCTATATACCTCCTTTATTCTTATAAATTCACAACTTAGAGTCATTATGACCCAATTGCAGAATATTGTGAAGATTCCTTCCATTCCATACTTGCTTAAATGTCGAACAGTGTGCTAATGCTAGACATCATATATGTATATATGTATAAGACTAGTGACTGAAGCGAGACTAAAGTGCGAAGTAAATTTAAAGTATAGTCAGATTTGTGGTTTACCTTTAGTTATCTTTTCCATGAACTGGTAGATGCCGCATGAACTCATCCATACCTAATTACATGAATCAAATGACTGTATGGAAGAATGATAAGCCAACCTTTCTTGCATACTTCTTAGTATAGCATCTCTCCGTGGGATATTTTAGACCCGTGGCCGCCCGCGGCCAGTAAATACTTACGCGTATTCGAAACTGAAATTCAACGATAAACCCCGGCCCGGCAAGCAAAATTTAATAAAGCCCGTATCCCACCCGTAAATACAAGTTTAGCTTGTACGTCCTTACCTGATCCCAGATCAATTAGCTCGTTCAATTTAACATTTTCGACTTTTTAAAAATGAAATTGTTAATAGCTGGGTTGCTTCAACTGCAGAATTCCTATAATTACGTTTGACCAGAGTTGATGTCCTTCCTTGGCCTGATTGCCTGCTAAAAATATTTCTGCACTCATTTCACTTCACATAATTTCAAGAAACCTATATGGTCAACCAATATCTGTTTAAATGCTTTCCAAACTTTAGATTTTCCGGCTATTTTCGGTAATGTAATTCGTTTACATTGAATTTTAACTAACGATTTAATTTCGGTATTGGTAAGCCCTTTTGATGATTTCCCTGAGTTTATTGGAATGATCAATTCCGAATTCTTATTACCAATACGTGAATTATTAGTAGGATACAAGTCGTGCTTTGTTTTATATGGTGAAATTACAAACTTTGAAATTCTTCCAAAGTATTTAAGTTCATGTACATGCATTTACACCCGTACCCGCCTGCAGCCCGTAAAGTCAAATATTTTTTATCCGTAACTGCCCAAAGCCCGGGCTTTTAACGAGCTAACCCTCAAATTTTAACCTCCCGAGATGTTCTACTTCTTAGACATAATCGAGCCCTAACTCCAAAAAAACACTATCAGTTATATATAATATGTGTATAAATATATCTATATGCATTCATCAAAGTAACTACAACTGCATAATAAAACAAACTAACGCGAACTATTGCGTAAAAGCGCGTGTCACACTCACACCGCATTCACATTTTATAATGGTACAATAAATAACATTGCATTTGTATGATAACTTATACATTTGTCATCACACGTTCTCTAGAAAAATCTAATGAGTAAACTTTAATAACGAATGTATTAAAACCAAAATGTGATGGTTGATTTGAAATCAGTGCATAATATGTACATACACGGCATCCTTTTTTGCCAGCGCTACAAGTAACACTATCTGAATCTAGAACAGAAAGCTATAGACCATGAAAAGACTGATCTGACTATTTACTAGGGATGGCAAATATCGCCACTTGAATCATATCGCAAATATCGGTATCGGTAAAATTGCAAATGGCGATATATCGTATGTCGCCGATATATCGCCAATATTCCAACTAACACTTGAATTCTACCACAAAGAACGTGAAAATAGCCAATGATATTTATTTTGAAGACATGATGACAGTGTCACTAATTTACGATCAAAAATTATGCAAACAATGGTTGATTAATAAATCCGGCCAAAAATGCCTTATAGCTAATTTTCTGATAGAACAAAAGTTTCAGAAATTTAAGCTTGTTGAATTAACACGTGTAGAATATCCAAATTCGGATTTACAATTACCCAGCTAGAGACTGATAACTTATTAGTTACACGGCAACCCACGCCCAAAGATATCAGTTATTATTAAAGAAGTTCCAGATTAGGTTGGAATTGATTTTGTGAGAGTGAGATATATTATTATTATGTGGCACAAGGGGAATTGCAAACGCAATTAAAATCAATAATAAATGTCACTTCCAATTTTTACGATTAGAAATTCCTTATGCACCTAGACTGTAAAGATTTGGCTGGAGACAACGTGGCTCATGAATTACAAAATTACAATGTGAAAAGCTGAATGAAATCATGGAGAGAATGTGCGCAGGCTACGATACGTAATAAAATGGCACTAGTTGATTATAAAATGTTTAAGCAGGGAGCGCACCTTAAAACATCCCTTGTCTCCTGAGCTGACTAAAGTACCTTCAAGTTGTTGCCATTAGCTACATTCAGATATAAACGCGATACCGATATTATCGATGATGTTTACGATAATTATCGTCATCAGTATCGCAAGTAAATTTGGCGATATTTGCGATATTATCGTCTCGCCAATATCGTATTTGCCATCCCTACTATTTACATATGTACATCCGCAAGTACTGATTCAAATGGAATATAAATACAGTTATTATTTCAAGCGGAGTACATTTCAGTAACGCAGCAAGAACAATTCCCAGTGGTAGTACTTCTATCCCCTACGTGAAATTGGATTAATATGATTAAATACGTCGTCATGGATGCAAACATCTGAAAATTAAAAAGTTCCGAGTTCCATTACTCCTTCTCTAGTGTTTGAATTTGCTGACCGTAATAAGGTATATATGCATGATCTTTAGATAATTATGTCCAAACCGTCATTAGCAGGCGCCGATCAAGATTAAAGAAACTTCCAGGAGAAACTGTTAGAGGATCCCCAGAAAGCTTAACTGCTATTACATTGATCTGTGTAAACAATTACCATGAATGATAAACAAATGACCAAGTTTTAAAATGATTTTTATAAGTAATAATAAGGCTCATCATTTATACCTTCGCTTGTACAGGGGCTGGAACCCAATTAAAATCAACGCGTTGGAGGTAGAACAAGATCAATTTTGCTTTGTTGCTCAAAGTCGCTGTTAACGATGATATATAAAATATCTGCCACACAAAAATTGAAACTTTACCGATCGTGTACAAGACGGACGACGGGACGAATATCACGATATTATAAATTACAAAGAACGCCCGACTAAATATGAGAAGGAAGGAAAAACCAAACATGAGAAACAATTCGTTGTTAAAATGTTGACCGAATTCTGCCACTAAATCCTCGATGATAAGATACGCATTGAGGCATCCTTCCAGTAGTGTTATCGATTCACTGTCCGATACATTTACAATAGCGTTGTAACCTTGACAACACTCACACACATGACGAATTAACTTGAATTGGGTTGGTTTCTGAGTTTCGATAATCCCTTTAATTTCTGAAGTTATGACATCCAAAAACATGCAATAAATTTTAACATAAAATCCTAAAAGCAGAGCGAGCAGTAACAACGTGTTAAAATTCAAATTCCAAATGTATGTCTGTATGTAGGTTAGAATCGACACCGGGATTCCAATAAATTGATCGGGTTGGGAAGAATACCAATTTAGTTCAACATTAAAGGTTATGGTGCTAACCAGTACTAAGGAGAAAAGCATAAACCCAGAACCCAAAACAACATCTCTTATAATCTCACGGCGAATTTTAGCAACACTATGACCAAATTTGAAATCCGATGAGTGAAAGTCCAGCCGAGAATGAAGTTGGGAAAATTTGGTGAGTAGCCTTGAGTTCGTCTCCCAAAACAATATGTTGACGTTACATTTGAATATTACAAGTGCCTTAATACAAATGAAGTAAAATAAAGTGGAATATGATAAAAGTGTGAATGCAATTTTTTCAGTTATTCCCATGTGAAATTTATCTTTTATCGTGGAATGCAGTACAAATATGTACAGAATTTCCCCAAATATTACCAAAGAGAGGTTTAATATTGCCCAAAAGAATGCAATGCTTCTGTACTTGAATATAGCGCTTCCAGTTTTCGTCAAACTAAACGGATAAAATCCAGCAAAACGAAGAAAATAAAGAAGAGGTTTGGCGGTTTTAAAGAGCATGTTTTCCATGTGAAAGGAGTGTAGATGTCCTTGCAGTATATATAAAGCGGGCAATTTGGTGTGCAATGGAAAGAATGAAACTCGCTTTTGATACTAAGCAATCTTCGAAGAACTGATCGCTGGTTAACTTTGCATTCATCAGCGTAAATACGAAAAGCATATTGACATCGAATAAGATCCGAAAGGAAATTCAGTAATTTCGGTTTGTACACACAATCAAATTAATGAAAAATCTTTTGTATTTTTAACAATAAAATTAACGCAGTTCAAAAAATGTGGTTCAGTTTAAGTGAGAACAAATATATTTCTAAATGTATATAATTTTCGTTTATTTTTTTCAAGCAAAGAAAATTTTACTAATTGTAATTATGCAAATATTTGCATCATGCATCTAGTCAGTGATTCCCTCCGGCAATGAAATCATACATGAAGTACTGGTAAAAGTAATGAAAAAGAAAAAAGCTGCTCCATTCACTTGAAGATTGTCTGGTATGTATGGATATATGTATATATATTTATAATATGTATACAAGCATGCATTGTAGGAAGATGCTTTTAGTTTGCAGCCGTTACAATGTAGGGGTATATACAGTGTACAACATCCCAAGTTGTAAGTTTACGAAAGACATAGGATAAGTATAGATAATCAATTTAACAACTTGAATTTGGTGGAAACAATTATAATCAAAAACCACGTTTCAAAAAAACGGAAAACAGGAGTAAAAAATGATTATAAAAACGCATGATTAGAGAAGGTACAACCATAAAATCCGGTTTTCAGTCATCACATATTCCATTCAAATTAATACAATCGAATAATGACAGGTAAAGTCATGCTTGGTTAAACGTTTGGATAAAAATTTATTTGGTGCTACAATATTTATTCGAATAAATACTAGTGGAATGTCAACGTTTTTCATGTTTGTAGTCGGGAGTTGTTGGCATCTAATTTTAAAACAAATATGGTGACACAAAAACCGTAAATAATATATAAAACCGAGTACGGCCACGGGTACGTATCAACTAATCGAATACAACAATTTCGATACACAGTTTCATTTGGAATCATTCATCAGATACATATGTTTTGTAGCACATGTTTTACAGCAATTTTATATTCTAGTTCAGAAACCTCCCCACTAAGAAAATACGTATACATATTTACAATCCAGAAGTTTTAAAACTTCGACGAAATCATCTTTACCGGATCGAAAAAAAACTTCGCCGCAACTAACGCAAGGCTCGGACAATTATTAAATAACGGAACATGAGCAGTTTCCGGTGCTTAAACTTTTATCTTCGGCTCGAAATTGAATCAGTATGATCAAGTAAGTCGTCATCGATGCAAACATCTGAAAAAGAAAATGTTTTAGTTTCCCTCCCTCCATCCCCTAACAAGAATTTGATTTCGTAATAACCATAATTTTTGTGCTTTCGTACAGTAAGTTTCCTACATAGTGGTTTCCTCTTACATAAAAGAACATTTATGTGTGCATGATTAAAATAGTGTATAGTTCATGCATATATATTCGTGCATTCCCATTGTATTGGAAGGTATATTGTCATTCCATGGAAACAACTGATAGGAAATTCACTGTATAAGAATATTCGAACAAACCGTTGTCAACAATCGCCGATCCAGACTAAAGAAATTTCCCGGAGAAACTGTTAAAGAATCCCCAGAAAGCTTGGTGGCTATTACATTAATCTTAAAGAATTTTCATTAGTGTTAGAATTTTTCAATTTTCAGAAATTATAAATGTAAATTCATATCCATAATTATACACAGTGCTGCGATCGGGTCAAGTAATTTCAAAACTTGACCATGAACTTGACTTGACCACGAAAATTCAAGTAATTTTCAAGGCACAACCTGAACTTGATTACTCGCGTTCGTGTAATTACTTGACTTGTCAAGTTCAAGTAATCAAGTAACTTTTGTACGACCCGAACTTGAACAAGTAGTTTAATTTCCAAACTTGACTTGAACTTGACTTGACCATGACTTGAACGCGACTTGAACTTGATAATTCAAGTTAAGTATCACAAAAAATAAACATGGCCGCAAGCCGCAATAACTTGTCGAACTTGCTGGTACAAATTATTTCCTTCAGACTGAAAACCAAAACGCACTCAGAAAACAATTTTACTGCTACTTTTTATTTAAAACCATTCGAGGACCAATTTGAGCGCATTCTGAATACAGTAAAACTTCGAAATAAGGGAGTATATAATTTATAAAGGAATTTCCCTTATACAAAACGTCTAAAGCATTGTGTAAATGAAAGTTGGGGTCAAACAAATGCATCCCTGATATTGATACATTCCTTATCAGCTGAGCCCTTACAACGGACTTTCACTGTATATCTGACGAGTTTTACATGGTGTCAAGTTTTATTTAATGTTTGTATACATATGTATATCTACATATAATTACCTATTTGAGCATTACCAGTACTCTTAATTTAAAATTTAATAAACTAGTATTTACTTATTTTGTAAAGAGCCATCCAAGCTCAATTTATATTGGAATTTATTTACACAAGTTGAAAATAATAATTCTAAGCAACAATATGAATTACCAAGATAATTCTTTCATTTCATGGAGACGCCGCTGCAACAACTAACAATGAGCAACGCCTGGTAAACAAGACCTTTATAAAACGGACTGGCATACGCAATCTAAAATTACTTGAACTTGACCATGAAATCTCAAGTTCATGGTCAAGTTTTTTCTTTCCATTACTTGATCCTGAACGTGACTTGAAATTCAAGTAAATTTCTCTTACTTGTACTTGAACCTGACTTGTCTTAGAATGTCATGGTCAAGACGAGTACGTACTTGAACTTGACCTGAAAGATTCAAGTAAAAATATTGGCCTACTTGAACTTGACCCGAACTTGAACTTGACTTGAAAACTCAAGTATTACTTGAACTTGTCCGCAGCACTAATTATACATATAATTTAATTTTACACCTCAAAATTCAAAATACTTTAATACCTTGGCTTGTACAGGTATCGGCACCCAGTCAAAATCAATGCGTTGGAGGTAAAACAGAATCCTTTTCGCTTGGTTGCTCAATTTGGTTGCTAATGTTGAAATGTAAAATATTTGCCATGCAAATATTCCAATTTTGCCGAACGTGTATAGGATAAAGGATGGAACAGATGTTACGACATGGTAAATGACAAAGAACGCCCTGCTAAATATGACAAGGAAAGATAGACCAAACATGATAAACAATTCGTTGTTAAAATTCCGACTGAATTCGAAAATTAAATCCTCGACGATTAGATACGCATTCAGGCATCCTTCAAGGAGCGTTATTCTTTGATTGTCCGGTACCTTCCCAATGAAATTGAAACCTTGGTAATTCGCGTAAACATTTCCAACAAACTTCAACTTGGCTCGTTTCTGATCTTCAACAAGCTCCTTGATTTCTAAAGTAAGTACTTCTAAAATTGTGCAATAAACCTTAATAAAAAATCCTAGAAACAAAACAAATAAAAAGAATACAATATAATTCGAATTCCAAATGTACTGTTGAGGGAACGTTAGAATCCTCACAGAAATCCCAAATATGTCAAAGGATTTGGAAAATTTCCAGTTTAGTTCACTGTTTATGGATATGACGCTCGCCAAAGTTACGAATAAAACCATGTAGACGGATCCCAAGGCTATGTCCCTGATAATCTCACTGTGAATTTTAGCAAAAGAATGACCATATTTGAAATCCGGAGAGTAAATGTCCAGTCGTGGATGAAGTTGGGAAAATTCGGTGAGTAACCGCGCGTTTGTTTTCCAAAACAGTATGTTCTTGTTACATTTGAATAGTACAAGTGCCTTAATACAAATGAAGTAAAATAAAGTGGAATATGATAAAAGTGTGTATGCAAAGTGTTCAGTGAATCCCATTTCAATTTTGTATGTGACCCTTGGGTAAAATACAATCATGTACAGAATTTCGCCAAAGACAACTAAAGCTAGATATGAAATGGACCAGAGAAACGCCACGCTTCTGCACTTGAACGTTGTGCTCCCATTTCCCTCCAAACTGAATGGATAAAATCCAGCAAAACGAAGAAAATAAAGAAGAGGTTTGGCGGTCTGAAAGAGTTTGATCTCCATGTGAAGAGTCTGGGGTATTTTCTTTTCACCAGAAAATGGAGACTCCATTTGAAGGCGTAACAAATGATAGAGCCGTATTGGAAAGAAATGACGCGTTTTGCATTAGACAGCTTGACCAGAACTGAATGTTTTAGGATGATTGAACACTTCAACTGTTTTATTTGCATTCGTCAGCTTCAATAGGAAAACTTTCGAGATATCAACAAAAAATGAGCTTCAAGGACACATATGTAAAGCATACAAGACCATTTGCAGACGCAATCACATTACTGAAAACGCGTTCCGCACATTGAACAGGTTAATTTATTTTTTTTGTAATGTTTTCGGAAGACTTCAGAGTTGCTAACTTGAAACCACTTTAATTAAATAAACTTTTCCAAATACTCTAATGATCTCATCGTTGATTACATCCTACCCATATAATAAATGATTCATCCAAGAGTCAATGTCAGTGAAGAGGTCCCAATTTGCTGTAACATGTTTTACAAAATACGATCTTATCCAGTGATACCTAGATAATAGCCAGTGGCAAGGTGATACAGCAGTTACATTTCCGTGCTAGTACAGAGAGTAAATCATGAAAATAATTTGCGTTGATTTTCTAATTACTTTCTAACTCGCATAAGTACGGAAACGAGGAGTATGTATATACATGCATTTGCAAAATTAACTCAGCAAACGTGGAGACTAAATTCAGAAACCAATTTCTCATTTTCCTTGTAAGCTTCTAAGCTGTTTTCAGTTTTAGTAAGAAACAAATTGTGAGGGAATCACAGAGCTAGATGGAGAGTCGTTGCTGTACCTGAGGTTCCGCATGCTGCGGTTATGTAAATTACATTTCTCAAGCCTAACAATAAGAGGCAGCAAGAGGCAAACTACACAATACCTGGAAAGTAGCCTCCCTGTTTGCAATTCGAGTTGGGAAAAAAACCAATTTGTACTGATTCATTTCCTCATGTGGTAGCTACATTTTAGGTGATTAAGATATATTTGTTTGTAACGAACTCTGTGTATTAATATTCTGATACTCAGTGCATTGTATGTACGTGATCCTATGATTTATGAACATTTATACCAGGAGAAATAGGACAAAGTATAGTTTGTCCTATTTACGGACATATATGTCCGTTCCTCTAAGGCACGTAAGTATCTTTTCTAGGAAATTTAAAGATTTGTGTTAAAAGTTAAGGGATAGTATCCGAAAATTTGTAGACTGGTTATTACTGTTAGGGATTGTCGATTTGAAAATTCCATGGCATATTGGGCATCATGCCTGCCCAAAATGCCCTGGCATTCTGGGCATTCGCAACTTTGGTCAAATACGTAGATTTTGGCCATATTCGGCAAGGGCATTTTCCGAATTTTCATTCCTGGGCATATTCAGTTCAAATTTTCGGGTCTAATACCCTTTGCAGATGTTATTGGTCGCTACTACTACTTCCACTTGCTCTTACTGGACACTACAGCGCTCAAATCGTTATAGCTAAAAACGATTACTCGACGGTATTAGTAGACAGGTAAATAAATCTGGTCAGTAGACACTTGTAGAAGTTGTAGTTTTTAAAACGTCTAACCATTGTTACTACTGGACAAATAACACAATTTTTGGAATGCAATAAACTATGCCAATCTCGAAGCACTGGTCAGAAAATTCGAGAAATTTTATTTACGCTGGAGGCGGAGCAACTGCTACAGAGGATGAAAGTTATACAAATCAAAGTTCTGGGGAGGATTTGTTGATGGCGTATTTATCACTCGAGTCTTCTGATTAATTCAGATAACATTCAGGGCATTTTATTAATGTGTCAATACGCCCAAAAATATGGCACGTTGGCGGGCATATTCAGCTTGGCAGGCATATATGGCAGGGCATTTTTAATCGACATTCCCTAATTACTGTTATGAACAGTTACTGTACTTTGTTTTCAATTGATGTTCGTGTTGGAGCTTGGGTGAGAGTCTTCGCGTAAACCACTAAGATTATTTTTCCTGTTGAACCTGTGGATTTGACACGCTCCATTAGCTGCCATTAAACAAATTTATCCGACCGCCCAAGACAATGAAGTCATGTTACAGTATTATTCTAAATTATTAGAATCTAGGAAATTTGATTCGCGCCAGCAGTGCACGTGGTTAGCGGTACCACACTTGAATATGGAGCCTAACCACGGTACTTGGCAAAGATCCACAATTAATTTGCATACCCTATGTATGTATGTGTATATTATTGTAGTCGGTTGTATTTTCGTATACACTACCTACTACTTATTATTGCCCAGACTATGAAATACCTAGGGTATGTCGATGTGCAAATCCCGGCATTTTGGGTATTTCATTTCAGGGCGTGGCCCAATATGACATTTTCTATCGGGGATAAATTGGGTATTTTGAGCAGACTCGTGAAATTCTGTGAATAGTATCATCTGAATAGCCAGAGGTATGGGAAATATATGCAATTTGGTTTTAAAATACAAAATAGATACATCTCTAGAGCCAAGGTTCGCCATTTTCTATACGCGTTGTTACTACTTTGGGGAGCGGTTGACGAAGTACTGATCTAAATCTTTCCGTTTGAGCTGATTCTGTACTTGAATATAGACATGATTTGCGATGCTATCCTTCACAAGCACTAGTATGATAATCTGGAGCAGGCTGAACTCCGATTTCAATATTTTCATTAGATTCATTTCCAGTGTTCTCACGTACTAAAGTTGTACTGCTAGTAGGGGGATCATCCAAAGAAGAATCTTCATTGATTGGAGTCGACATACACGCAGCACGTTCCAGTAATATTTGAACTTCAATTGTGAAGGAGTTGAAGTTCAACATTTCGTCATCTTCATCCATCATTTTATCACCAGGAAATTCTGACTGACGATTTCTTTCTCCAAGTGTGCATTAAGATCGTTTAATGTAACTGAATGAGATTTACAATAAGTATTACATCACTTTCGCTCACACTCTCTTCTTTTGCTTGGCAAATATCAAAAGTAGCTTCATGTTCCATTACTTTTGACGTCAATAGCTCGTATTCGTCAACACGACTTGCTGCAGTAATTACAACAGTAGTTGTGTCCGCATTTCCAAAAGTTTTGCAGTCCATTTGAAAATGGCAATTTTGGAGAAAACACGTTCGAAAATGGTATTTTCGGCTTATGAAGCAACACAAAATATTGATAAAAATTACATGGTAAGATAATATTCATTTTTTAATTTCAAAGTCATAGCTAATCAACTTTGAGGTATCAAAAATTAGTCCTTCGGGTCTGAAATAGGTATGACTTTGTGTTCAATTCTATAATATATTTACGTGAAGGTGTGGAAATTACATGACACTTATTATTAAAATACAAACACATTTCCAGAAACAGTAAAAGTCAAATCTAAAATACGCAAACTTTGTTAATATACAAAATAGAGTGCTTTGCGTCCAGCTATATACTATATCGAACATAATTGACCTCGACCTTTACTTTAGGGTCAAGGACGTTCACCATCCTGGAAGAGTGAAGATACCACTACGCATGTATAGTATTGTTGGACGTTCAAAAATGTTGGACTTGCTTGTAGTGTCTCAAGATGGCAGTTTGTTAGATGCCGAAAGCTTGCATATAATCTAGTTTGTTTAAGAAGGTTAACCACATAAGCTAATAAGCGGAATATATTAGGATCACATTTGTAGTTTTTTATAAATTTTAAACCATAAAGTAATTTTTCCTGGGTACAGGAGAACTACAAAAAACAATACTTACGAGAGATTTAAGAGATTTTTACTTTAGCTGCCTTTCAGAGAATTAAGGTCGATTATATTTTTATTCTGCATGTCAATCATGCTATGTGGCACTACAGGCAACTGTGATGTAGAATACATGTGGCATCAAATTCACCTTTACCACCTATTACAATTTTTACTGTAAGGGATCAAGCTTCAAAACAAAATAATATTTCTAACTACACCCATACGTGGATAGATTTTATGAGTATTTAAAATTTTGATTCTGGGAAAATGTCCAGTTTGCCCTGTAAAAATTAAAGTATTATGTTAAGCTGCACATGACAATCAAGCATATGGACTATGCCGTAGGTTCAGCGGTGCACCTATTTGGGGGTAATTTTTTGAAAGTTCGTAATGACTAAATGTACTATTAAACATTACGCAGGCACGTGATGTGCAATTCAAAACATCCAATTTCAGTAATTCAATAATAGTATGCTTTTATTTCCATCCCCATATCTGATAGAAGTGAATGACATGCAGCATATCAAATTTCATGTCTTCTAACGGCACCTTAGACTAAGTACCTGCATTTTCATGCATGCACTTCAATAATTACTTTTGGCTTTTGCTTGTGACAGCATCTTGTTTGGCCAATACAGTCGAATGCGAATCGAAGGAACTGAATTTCAATCTTCTTTGGGCTTACGGAAGTAGTGGATATAATGGGGGGAATTTCCGGGAACAAACCCGCTGGGCACGTTCCCGACATTCCCTCACATGACAGGTTTCGGATGTTAGTAGTGAATATATAGTATGGAGTATAAAAGCATGTGCCATCTATGTATGCTGTAACAATGTATTATAAGTTCAATGTTTCTAAATTAAGACGTATTAAACGTTGCTAAACAGAAATTCGTAGTTATTCTATTAATTATAAATGGAAGTAACAACAACACGCTCATCATCATCAGTAAGTGAAATTTAATTATTAATATTTATTTTCATTATATTATTTCATATTGCATTTGTTTCGGTAACAATTATATTTTAATTCAGAATTTGACAATTATGCTCACTTTTTAATTTTTAGTGTGTGAATCAATTATTAATTGCACGGAATGTGTCACGTCCTGTTTTTGGACGGCTTTGTCCCGAGGAAGTTGTGGCTGCCATGAGTCACTGGTGAATTTGGGGTCTGACCTGGTCTCTTTCCTCCGTCCTGGTTCGTCATGCTACATACTCATATATTTACTTGCTTCATATATTTATGAATTTTTACTTAAAGTTTTGTAATTTCTTCATCTGATTTTACCTACTTAGGTAAAATACCTTACCTTTGCTTTTTCAGGCAAAAAGGTTTATAAAAAGTAAGTATATATAACCAGGAGAGACACGTATATATTATAATGTTATGTAATGCTAAGTAGTTAAACTATCTCACTACTCTCAAGTATATGTAGATATATCTACTTACCTATAAAAAATAATTAGTTATTGAGTCCTCCAAAATTAATTTCTTTAGAGAGTAAAATGTTATCTAACATTTGTATCCTAATTGATAAAAGTACATCTGTAATTATTATTGTTACTACTACTACTACTGTAAATACTATAACAGAAATAAGTACATTAAAGGTAGATGGTCTAGCATTTAGGATTTAAAACATTTCATGTATTAAAATTTGGATGGTCGTGTGACAGTGTAAGTAGTAAGTGCTTATATGTACGTGTATGTAACTATTTGTATATATAATCAATTATAAACTTATCTATAGTATCATGTCCAAGTTTCTTTGTGCAGCTAAATACTACAGTCTTCGGAATAAATAATAAAATAAATTCGTATTGTACATAAGAAAGAACGTTCTATAGAAATTTTTCGATACTAAAACATGAGATTCAATTGTAACCCATAAGGATACAATACGAACGCCGTTCATGTCAAGTAATTTCAAAATATTCTTCAATTTTCATACTTGTGTGAAAAATACAAAAGAGTAATAAAGACAAAATTACAATTTCATTTTTGAGAGTGCACATACATACAGCAAGACATTCATTTCCTTTTCACATCATCGAACCCAGGGAGACTCGTCTGCTCTTGCTTTTAAGAGAAACTAATTAGACAAAATGAAATACTGAATCGAATTTAAATAAAATTTATCCTGTGAAAGAATGGGGAGAGACAAATTAAGAATTTCCTCAGCTATTATTTTCACATAAGGATAAAAACGAGTTTACTGGAAACTGGCTCTAAGAACCCATTGGCTTTGGTTTATATATAATTTATGTATATATAAATATTTACAATAATTAATTCCGACGAGGTAACCAGAGCAAACTGACAAAACGTATGCCTCTGGCACCAACACAACACTCAGGGCTGGTGATTAACGAAGTCAGGATGAACTTTACACAGAAACAATCCCAATACTGTCGCAATCCTCATACTTAAAAATGGAATAAAAAGATTTCAAGACATATCATTCCGTTATGGGTGACACGCTCAAAGGAGCATTTGCTCCGGAGGGGTAAAAATACTTCCCATTAACACATTCCCAATCGTCACAATATCAATTTCCCGCCTTATAAAAGCATGTGAATTTCTCATGTCAAATTTGTCCCTTGTAAATTAAATGGGTGAAGCCTCTTGTTAATAATTCAATATTCCGTGATGACTTAAGAATTACATAATTAAAGATCACTGAGATATTACTCAAACAGTTCCTAGAGTGCAAACAGAGCAAGAATCCTCTTCCACTGTTTTAGAAATTCTTTTAGTAAATGTTGAACTTAAGCTTAAATTATTTTGGTTCTACATTATATAAATGTACAATTTTGTCACTTTAGTGGCTATATAATATGACGTGAAGAAGAAATACTGTCATAGAGTTAGAGGAACCTTGTAAAAGTGGTAATACTCATACACAACTATACTCTCGTTAACTATAATGAAAGTATAAGCGTACAGATGCATGTAAATTGAGTTGCGATTCTCTTTATGCTTGGGTACTCGGAAAGCTTGGAATTAGTGAATATTGACCAATCATATAGCGTGGAAGGAAAGCTTCATCTATATGCGCTCTATTATTGAAAAATCAAAGTTATAAAATTATAATGCAGATTCAGGCAGAAGTAAACTCTAATGAGTTACAATTAGACCTGTCAGTCGAATCTCCGCTAATTATACCAGGTCTCATGGTATATGTTGTAGCAGATCCCAAAGAAGTTATTATTATAGATGAGGACACAGAAAATTATCCTGTGCATTCGATTTATGGCATAGCCCTCAATAGAGGTGACAAGTCACTGAGGTATGCAGTGCATTGGCTTCAACTGGGAAGGTAGCAGATTTTAAATATGTATATTAGCTCTGAATTGTAACGATATTGAAATCTAAGAGTGGGATATTAATTTTCTATGGAACTGTAATTATAATCTTAGATTTGAAGCACCCTGGAACGATACTTGGGAACCAATCAAACATTTAGAACGAATGCACGATAAAGTTCAAGATTTTCAATTCGCTGTTTTCGAATACTTGCTTAATAATTTCTTGTTGGGAGAATTAAGTTCAATTGAAGAAACTTGGTTCAGTAAATTTCAGGAACTACAGATGCATCCACTTGATGAAATTACCGAATTAGAATCACAAGAAAGGGAAAAAGGACGTCTTCAAAAAAGACCAAGAAAAAGTGAAACTCTTCCTAAAAATATTCCAATGAAAAAATCAACAATCAATGTGAAAGACAAAACGTTTTGTTGTCGTAATTGTACCAAAAGATATACCACGAGCTCCAATTTGCTGCGACATGCTAACACAGTTCATCGTGATACCAACGCTTCCAGCAATAATAGTTTTAATGACCAGGATGTTGTGGTAGTTATTTCTACGTTATCAGCGAATTCTAGCGAAAATACTGTTGATAACCGTGATTTGTCCAGTCCAACTTCGGAATCGAATTGCGGAGAAAAGGAAATTCTTCTTGAGCAATGTTATCCTCTATAAACTGTCGCAAGTATGGTCTTTCGTGAAACGAAAAGCCTGCGTGGATACGAGTCAATTTCATACATTTCCTTAAATAATATTCGAGTGTACGGTAATGTATGACATAGTTTTTACGAGGGACGCAATGCAGAAGCAGCTTCTTGATTTTCATATACGAACGAGAACTAACGTTGCCAAGCATTGCGAGCATTTCCTGCTGTCTATATGAAAGCCATTCAGGCTGCACACACAGTTTCTCTGGACATAGCGGGAGACTGCATGTCTCGTCTTGAATGCTTTCAGGATATTCTAAATCTACTTTAAGAATATATCCTCGTTCATTGCTTTCACACAAAAGTTCTTTGCTTTGCCAATCCATCTTTTTTAAATCTCCAAGGGATTCCCAATTAAAATCACTATGCGGGAATTTAAACGATTTCATAACATGGCTATACAGACCCACAACATCAAAGTACATAATACAGCTGTCTGGCTTGTCTGGCTGATAGCCTAAAGGATTTCGCGGCGAGTTGGCTGTAGTAATTTTTCTAGTGGCAAATGACTGTCCACCACGGATCCCGGCTCTCAACATTTTGTACAATTCTTTGTCCCTCAAATAATGAATTTCCTCTCCAGATGAATAAAGCCAGCATTGCCATGAATACCCACTACTAGTACAGCAATATGTAGGATCCAGGCCGTACGATCTCATACCGTTAAGTACAAAATTTATCCATATGCAGGAAAGCTGTAGACTGTCAAGGCAGCAGTACAAACGAGTGTATGTTTTCGCTAGGAGCAGCTCAAAGCTGTTCTCCTGTTCGTATGACTGAACTGGTTTAACAAGCGTGTGTGTGCGAAACATAAAGCTTTCCATAGCACTGTGTAGCAGTGATAAATGAGGAGACTGCTCTTTCCTCAGCCTGGCTATTAATGAAGCTAGAGAGCTGGGCTGAAATTGACACGAATCTAAAAATTTTATATGTACCTTACGATTACCGCACGAGCTCCTGGCTGCATTAGTTTTACTCTCTCCATAATTTTCATATAACTTTGGAATATACATATCTCTAGCTGCCATTGTCATTTGAACAAACTTTTGTCCCGATTTTGCTATTATATTGATGTCTTCAAATCAAAAATAAACTTGAATCCATGTATTTTAAAAGCAAGTGAAAATCAAATGAAGACCCAGAATGACATAAAAACACTAGCTCATTTTTATATCTAATTTTAAGATTACATCCTTGGCAAATACTTGAAACGTAGCGTCCCGTATCGTGGTTGTGATTATAACATTTCGTTACTTTAACACTATTTTTATTTTTCCCATGTTGCTTTGAACAAGTAGCTATAAATTCCTTTTGATCGTTGTCATTCTCACTCTCAGAACTCTCGAGTAGATTTCCATCTTGATCAAATAAATCATAAGCAAGGTCGCCGTTGGCTGCATCATCTTCAGTCGAAGTAAATTTACGCTTGCAATGCTTAGTGTGTTGCTTCATTGTGCAGACGCTTTTCTTCTTCAGTTGGTATAATTATGTTATTGGTCGTTCGTACATGGCTAAGCAGAGTTTGTGCCCAGTAGAATGCTCTGGAAAAGAAATGCTGGACTGGATTTTCACCGTCGTAATATTCTGTAGCAAGCAGTTCTGCTTCGCTCCCTGCATTATGTGCAATGACAAGGGAGTAACTAGCCGGGATGAACTCGTACCGCTTTACAGTAGCCGGACGTTGCGTGTCAAGCTCTCCGCCATCTTCTATAGGTTTACTGTAACACTCAAAATCAAATGTAGCAAAGTAAGAGTAGGGATGTAACATCTCTAGTCGCTTGAACTTTAGAGTGTCTCCTTCGGCTGGAAATTCAAAGCACGGATTCCATTCCTCTGTATCAGCTGATGGCTCCTCTTCATCTTCATCCAGTGTTTTGTATTTACAGTACAATGAATGATTTAGCTGTTTGCTTCTGGTTTTAAATTTCCGAAAACACTTCTGACAACAATACATTGGAGTTTGAACATCGTCTTTTAGAAAACGTTCTAAATCCTTAATCCATGCATAATGATATAAATCGCAAGCCTCTGCGTTATCTGCGATTTCTACCTTCTTGTGAATAAGAAATAAATTAACATTTTTCTTGCTTTTGTGCTTGCTAGCTCTCATGAGTACGACGTTCTCATTTCTGTGAGTAAACACATTAACAGATACATCATTGTTCGATTCAAACTGAGGAATATCCTGGCAAGGATTTAAAAAGCCTTCCGGAACACTGGAAAAATCAATCTTACTCATGAATTTACGATAGGACATGTAGTTAGTCAGATCTCGATTTTTTCGACCAGTAGACTTGTTTTCAGCTATTTTAACAGAGTAAAATAATGCTGCTGTAACAGCGTAACGAAAACAGAAGTTGTCTGTATTTTGGAAGTTAATACAACCAAAACTTTTTTTCTTAAAAGGTAACGGAAGAAACCACTTGGCGCGAGCACTTATAAATAATTTAAGTTGTCCAATTTTAATTTCCAACCTTTGCACACTTGTAACACGCCAACTAGATCCAAACTCTAGGAATGTTTCTTTCTTGTCGATAATCTCAGCTGCGCAAATCCAAATTAAATCTTCTATACCTGTCTCATGATATAAATCACGATTGCTCGACTTAAAGTAAATAATAGCTTGATGAACGCTAATTTCACCATCGTCTAGAATTGAATCTTTTTTCCATTTGTAGTGACACACTTATTTCAATTCGAATGTTTCCATAAATAGAAACAATTTGTGCGAGAAAACTAGCAAGATCATTGTAGCTTAAAGTAAATGCTGTCTCCAAGTCGTCAGTATTTAATTCATGACGATAAGCATAGTGCACTATAACACCCAAGTGGCTCCTGCTTAGCTCAGCAAAATTACGGAGATCAACTGGATGTCTACCGTCAACATGACCAAGCCGCTCTCCGGAATGTTGACAACGGTGGTCCATCTTTTGGGAACAATATTGACCACAATGTTCAAAAAGATGAATGTCTTCAACATGAGATTCGTATTGGATGTGGTTTCTGCAGTTAAAGGGACATTCGGGCATCGGACAACGAAGGATCTGGAAAGACAAAACACAAATATTCAAAGTAAATATAGTAAATATAACAATAGTAGAACAAATGGTCTTAAAATTTTCAAAAATTAAATGTTCTTTTTAATTATAACTTACTGGGTTAGTAAATCCGGTTGTCATGCATCTTGGACGAACTGATGTTTCATACGCTACTGTTACTTGGCTGTTGTCACTTTGCATGTCTGCTGGGGATGAGGCTTCTTCGACTTCATTATCTGCTCCGGGATTCATGTCGCCTTCACTGGTTATGAGGAGATCTCCAAGTACGTATAAACTGACTTGTAAGTTTGTAGAATTTAATTAAAACAAGAACGAATAGCAAGAGTACAGTTGAGTATGACACTGAAATATAAAACACCACAGTAGAACTCGCAATATTCAACTAGAAATTAAAGAAAATAAAAATTGGAGAAACTGCTATCTGACTATGCTTACCTGTTTTATTCTCGATAGTGGAGAGCGAGTCTCCAGTACCAACTCCTTTTATGGTTGAGGTCGAGTTTCTCTCCTCTCCTCCTCCCCCTCCTCTCTGATGCGTCATTGAGAATATTGCGTAGTATGAACTGAAAGTTTGACATCAGACGGTCGGTTGAAGTAAATATGTCGTTGGGCGCCATTTCTGTCATGGTACAATCGTCATTAGCACACTTTAGTTTTTCGTGTCTACTCACAGAAGGCTGTGCTATCCTTTTTTCCAGCGACGTACCTGAGTCACTTCCAAGATAATTAGAAATAAATAGACTGAAAGTCAAAATATAAACTAGCAGAGCGAATCGCCTTGCCATGTTGATCGGATAATTGAATCGTTTGAACTAAATTATTTTTATCTCCGGGACTTGTATTTATTTCGATGGCGCTGTTGCTTTTTCACGTCACGTTTATTAATTTTCTTGGATTTGATAAATCCATAACCCCTCTGATTTTTTCCCGGTCGCAGAGTCCTCTTTTGAGAGTTTGCTGAAGTTGTTTGAAAGGTCTCGGTAGAATTAGCTGAAATCGCTTTCGCTGTTTCGGGATTCTTCTCAGAAACCTCGACTGTGGAAATCATACCTTCTCGAGTCGCGTCATCAAGTGTTTTCCATTTAGGTAGCTGTGAATGAACATTTTTTCCAGGCACACAACAGCAAACTCTGATAATTTTTGGTCTTCCAGGTTCAGTTTTAACATTATCTACCGTATTAGCATTTATCCTCATCCCATTTGTGTTTGGACTGGTAACATGATCTAGCGTTTCGGAATGTTGTATCAGTTTATCGCTTTTCACTGTTTCAAAATCAGAGTTGACAACAGGCGAGGCAGTAATCAAATTTTCAGCTGTAGGCGGTTTATGAGATAAATCTGGAACGTCCATGTCTTTTCTATAAAGATTCATTAGTTGTTCATAGAGGGCGGGCGATACAACCTTCATGACTTTTGCCATTGTTGACTACCAAATAAAATTAACTCACAAATGTAAACTTTCAGGAAAATTGTTGCCAATAAAGACTGTACGAAGGACGGTTCTTGAGTTAAATATTTACGAATCAAGTTATGATTTTTTGCTACTTTTTCGAGCTTATTCACATACTTCAACGCACTCGGGGATACACGTTTACAAAATAAATTCAAATTTAGGATTGCTTCAAAAATACTAATCAATTGGTCTTCGGAACAGCTACGTAGAACTTTTTGCAGTTTTTCTCAAAAGAATTTGTTAATGACATATTATTGAGGAGTATAAACTTCACTACGTTCTTCTGGGAAAATTGAATTCCTGACCCAATACGAGAACGTTTTATTTTTTGGGTGCATGTCCAGTAAGAGATATCCAAATGGCTTGCTGGTAACTGCTTTCACATACGCAGATGTCAAGAAACTGCTTTGGCCGGGACAAATTTGTCTTGCGATATTAGTAATAACACTTCTGTCACGTGGAGAATCCTAAAGAATAAGTATTTGAGTGTTTAAATTAACTTCCCGTAGTCCCTTTGCAAATGGATTTTGTAAAATGAGTAAGATACTTGCTCCACGATGATGACTATGTTTTATAAAATATCGTATAACAAGGTCCCGGTATTCACGTTTCGACAATAAATCGCCTTGATCGTCGAGCACAATTAAACAAGGATCACTAGTTAATTCCTCAATATCAGTAATTTTATTAGTAAAAATTATGTTTGTGTCCTGTTCTTGGAGACTGTAAAACTCTTTCTGAAAGTCGCTGTAGACAAAAATCACCTTGTCAATTTTTGTGTCAAATACAGTAAAACTTGTCTATAGTGGCCGGCTATATAGTGGTTTCCTCCTCATAGTGGCCCATATCACGTTTCCCCGACATAAGTCCTATCTTTTAACATTACGTAAACCCTGCATATAATAGCTTTTTATATAGTGGTCTCCCTTCAATTATGGCCTGGGATTTTTGACCATTCGTATAGTAATGCATGCTTTCTGTTGCGTTGAGCAAAATAAAGAAGTTGAGGAGAAGTTTGTTCAGATAATATTATTTATTTGAACTGATCAAATCCCAAAATTGTACTGATTTTACATGCTGAATATGTACGCTATTTATACTAAAGTTAGAAGGACAAAATATGTCAAAAAACAACTTTAAGGTAAATTTGTACAAGTAAAATCTAATTAAAGTTGACAATAAGAATTGTAGGAAAAAGTAGAATTATTCAATTTGTTGTTCTTAACTAATTAACATATACGCAAGCAGGCTCTCGTCCGTGGTTTCATCTTACCACAGAAATGAGAGGCAATCAATGGTTTAAGGATTGTGTGTGACGGCATTGGCATTGAACTTCATGCTCAACCACACACAAATGGGAAACCTGTTATGGACGGGATTCCTTGTGTGGACGGGAAACCAGAAGGTCGTCTTGTCCACACTTACAATGTCAAGATAAAGAAACATGTAATTAATACTTGTTTCACAAGTCATCTTCCTTTTGGGGAATTTTGTTTGTGAGCAACAGGTACATAATCACACGTGCGTATTTGCTTACGTAAATACGTAGTTATGTAATAATATTGTTTGCATAGCACAACATTCTGCCAGCCTTGATTTATCTAATCAAAACTAATTCTATACATGTTAAACTAATTTTAATGTTAATTCAAATATTGTTTTACAATAGCTTCTTAATCATCGCTTGGGATCCTAACCATAAGGTAAGGATGATAACCGCTATGATTACAAGAACAGTAACACCTCTAATAAACCAGTTGTACCAACCTAATCCTGTGAGGGAGAGTAGGCTGAATCCGGTATGAGTATCAAGTGGCTCAAATGCAACTGTCATGTGACTGTTCCTTACATCCACATTACTCAAATATTGAAGGTGTCCCTTTATATCTAGTTTGATGGTATTTTTAGAACATTTAAATTCACATTTCATTTCAACTTCTGGTGTATCTAACTTAATAATTAAATGATGAGCTTCTGAGTCCGTCTTCAATGGTACTGGAATAAAGAATCCAGCATCGGCGCATTCTAGACTGGCTACAGTTTCTCCATGTTCAACCTTAGCTTCTAGAGTTAAAGTTGCTCCTTGAAGGCAGCTGTAACATCCTTCTAGTTTTATGAATTCGGCGAAGCATTTTGATTCTTCCATCTCCTTGGTGAGGTGATAGTTTTCGGTGACGATTTGAAGTTCCAACAACGTGTTAGTTGATGATTCGAATATTATATCGTCTTCATGTCCTAATAGGATTCCGTTTGCTATCTTCAATGGCATCGGATTGATGGCCATTAACTTCTCTGGGTCCAATAGTTCCGAGATACATCTGACTCCATCTAGATCTGCGATGGCTCGTATGAGGTGCATACTTCCAAAACAGTTTTGATTCAATGCCTTGGCGTCTTGAAGTGTGTTGCACTGAATTTCCCCAAGTTTGTTGAGAGTTGTTTCTTCCCTGGAGTTACATGGTGCCAGAGCGGATTGTTTTCCTTTTGTTAATATACAATCGTTTAATAGAGGCATGGGAGGAGTAGATATTGATACTAAGGTAAAGGTTATCCCATCAATTTCTTGATTTAATCCAGCGTCCAATCTAGTTTCGTTCCGGATTATTTTGTCTCCCATGTTCAGAGTGATAACTAAATTGCTTGAAAAGGTCCATTCAGGGCAATTGTAGACAGCGTAGGCTTCATTTGTAGGGTTTTCCAACCAAAGTCGGTAATAATTACAGTCCTCAGTTAGAATCCATGGGCATTTCGGGTGTCGAAGTCCCTTACAATAGGACCATCCGAGGTGTCCCTTAGAGTCCTTGAATCCTTTGACGGTATCGTTGGTTTTAAAGTCTCGGCATTTATATCCGTGACATTCAGCGTCAGAGTAAAGATTATAACATAAGAATGAGCTGTGACAGTTGGACACTGCCTTCGGTACGTAGTACAACAATTGCTTTTTACATTTTAAGGCTACTGATTTAGTTTCCACAGTAATAGTTCCAAGTAGTTTGTTGTGATTATCTTCAATTCTGAAGCACGATTGTTGTCCTAAAGGGCTGAGAGCTAGTCGAGTATTAATTCTTACTGAACAAGCTATTTCATTTTCTGAGTTTACAGTACATTCTCTGGATGATGTCGTCATTGCTGCAAAGTTAGAACATGAGTATGCTCTGGCGATAAGTGCAGCGAGAATAATCGAGATTCCCAGATAAGCACCAGGAAAATAACGATTTGGTCTATTTCGTCCTCGAGGTCCAGTAGTCCGCACTTCATCTACGGATGCCAATGTTGTTGGTTGATAAGGGTTGGAGGACTGATCCAAGAGGGGATGTTCATCATCGTCGGTTCTTCTATGTACTCCACGTACATTTCGTTGTCGTTGTTTTCTTTGACGTTGTATGCGTAAACATACTCTTGCAGGCCAGCAAGCGTACCATGATATCCACATCAGTGCTCGAGTTACATACATTACAAGTATAATGATGATAGCCAGGGTGATTCCAAGGGTTGATAATATAATCCACTGGTAAATATTGTAACAGGACACATTTCCCCAGCGGTCCATGCATAGGTGGCATGTTATAAGTTCACACACTGGTATTCGTGGCCAGTTTCTTTCGAGCATCGTGGGAGAATCGTAGTTGGGAAACCACAATTCAATAGTTAATTTTCCGGTTGCGGTCAGCATATTATTTGTTAAATGCACTTCTGTTGATTCTGAAATTGGCATAGTTGAAACAAATCCTGGATTCTTCTGGGCTTTAATGTATCTTGCCACCTTTCCTGGTGTGGTGACCTTTAAACCGTAGCGGGTGCATTCGGCTTCACAATCGTCACATTCGTGGTGATCTTGAGTTTGGCTTCGATCTTCCTTCCGGGTTAAGGTGTAAAGATGTCCCCAGCAAGTAGGAGTAACGTCTCCTTGATCCGTTTTGATTTTGTAAACAACAGTTTTAGCGTCATATGTGCAGACACAGTTAGTATTTTCTGGATTACACATGAAGTATTTGCAGAATACTGTGTCACCTCTACATTGTCCCATGGCACAGTCAACATTTTCACAATTTCCGGAACAGTTATAAGATGCGAAGCGTTGTAGTTGAGGTTCTTGTCGTAAATGTAAAGATGAGAGGGGGTACACTTTATCCCTAATAGTTGCTACTGGTACATATTTCACTTCTTCGATAAAATGTCGACAATGTCTAAGTATGTAGTCACCAACAGCACATAAGTTACTTTGAGTGCCGGGTAATTCCAGTAAAGATCCATCAGTTGATAATTCGTCTGTTTGACAATCCAATTGGTCTAGTTCCAATTTGTTCCATTTGGGGCAGGCGTCTTCTGGTTGGATGCAACCCCTTGCTTCCGTATTGACTGCTTGTTTCGATGCACAGGCGTGAGTTCGATAGCAAATATTTCCATCCGGAAGTATTTTTAACCATTGAACACTTCGGGTACACATGGGAATCTCGTGATGAGTGTTCCATTGATATTTGCACACCGAAAAGATTGAGGTCATTTTATTTTTAGTTTCTGCTTCAGCTCCGGTATGGGTTATCGCAAGAAATAGAATTAGCAGTGTCGTAAGGCATGATAAATTGCATGAGATGGAAAATCGTCTTCCCTCCTGCGGCCAAAGTAGTTGACAATACGCCTTTCGGTATTGTTGGTTCATAATTGTATAGATCAATAAGTTCAAACAGGGTAGAGTCCAAGTAAGAGCGTCGCAAAACAAGATGATGTCTTGATGGACTGTTTCCTTGGAGATTATTGTGTGTATAGTCAATGCAGGCATATAACACATTAAGAAGCAACCAAATATTATGACTATAGACCGAGTCAGTTGTTTTTCTGCGGTAGTAGCAAAGTCCAAAGTTTCACTATTTTCGATGTTTCCTCTGGATTGACAACGTCTTAAGGCCTTCCTGGCCTTTACCACATGATAGAGGATAGCGATGTAACACATGATCGTGGTGATAACTGGTACAATTATCTGTAGCAAGATCATCATTGTCCGAGGTGATCGTCCAGATTTATCTGCTCGTAGATAGCAACTCTTATATGAGGCGATATAGGCAAATTTTCCCCATATGCCCAATAGTGCTGGTATCATGAATCCGTAGCTTAAGATCCAGATTCCGATTATAACGAGCGTAGTTTTCCGATAAGTAAAAACGCGATGGTATAAATGGAAATGAACTATCCGTATATACCGATTGATAGTGATTGTTGTAATAGTTATTATTGAGCAGGTCACGCTTCCATAATATATGAACGGTCCAAGTTGACACCAACTGCTGTCCTTAACCCAAGTTAGACCGGCATGTCGAAAAGCCGTGAATGGTAGGGCTATTACGCTGAATAGGAAATCCGAAATACTTAGGCTGAGGGTAAACCAGGTGGTTGTTTGTCTTCGTAAAGATGATGAATTGCAGAGAGCCGTTACGGTCATAATATTTCCAAGTGATCCAATCACGGATAAAAATATGGCGTAGTACATCAATGCTGGTTTATGTAGTTCTCTTGTTCCAGGTTTACTGGCTTCTGTAAACTGGTAAGTTCCATTGTCCGTGGTAGTTTCGGTGAAATCCTCCGGAAACTTGGTTAAGGGTTGTTCTTCACACATGGTGGTGTGTATTAGACACATACATATAAATGTACTGATCCATTTTCCGGGGGTAGTTCTTTTTCTTGTTCTCTTGCGAGTTAGCAAGGTTGCTGTAGATATTTTCTTCTCGTCCATATCTTCAGATTGAATGTCGTCATCCATGGGTAGTTTTGCTAGTTTTGTGATGGGCCTCACAAATTCTTTCGTAAACTTTTCGGTTTGTCCCTTTTTGCTACGGTACGAACCTTCGGTTTCTACTGTAGTTACTCTGACCAAACCATCTTTGCCGGGGTGAGTTTCCTTGATTCGACCCAACTTCCATTGCATGGGAGGTAAGTTATCTTCCATTACCAGTACCATGTCTCCAACGTTTAGATTTGGTTGGGTACTTTGCCATTGACCTCGGCGTTGTAGGGTTGTTAGGTATTCTAATTGCCAACGTTTCCACAGTTCAGTGGATCTTCGTTGAATGCGTTGAAACTGATCCAGTCGGTTGACATTCAGGTTGGTTAGATCGTGTTCAGGTGTCCACATCAGAGATGTTCCCACCAGAAAGTGAGCTGGAGTTAGAGCCTCCAGATCATGAGGGTCAGTAGACATCGGCGTAAGCGGTCTGGAGTTTACCAATGCTTCCGTAAAAAGGAGTATGGTTTCAAATTCTTCAAAGTTGTAGGTATCTTGATCCACAATTTTCTTCAAGTAAGTCTTCACGAGCTTTACGCAAGCTTCCCATACTCCACCTTGGTGTGGTGCTCTTGGAGGATTGAAGTGCCAGTTGATTTTTTCTAACTGAATGTCAGGTAGAATTTTGTCCTGGGCTTGCCTTAATTCCATGAGTGACTCCACTGTCGTACTCATATAATTGTTAGCACCAACAAAGTTTAGACCGTTGTCGGAATATATATCGGATGGTCTGCCTCTTCTAGCCATAAATCGGCGTAAGGCTAGCAGAAATCCTTCGTAGGTCATTGAACTGACCAGTTCCAAATGTATCGCTCGGGATACAAGGCATGTAAATAGGCAGATCCACACTTTAAATTTAGTGGATCGATTTCCACAGAAGTTCTTCAGTTCGTAGGGTCCAGCGTAGTCTACTCCTACGAGTAGAAACGGGCGAGTTGGCTTTAAGCGGTTTGCTGGCAAAGGTGCCATTAATTGCTCCATGGGTTTCGCTCGTAAACGAAAGCAGAGTACACATTTGTTGATGATACTCTTCACTGTGCGATTTCCTCCATGGATCCAGTAACGCTGACGGATGTGGTTGTAAGTTGTTCTGAAACCGGCGTGTGCCAATAACTGATGATAGTGGAGAATCATGCTGCTCACTATAGCTTTACTGCCTGGAAGTAGAGCGGGGTGTTTGATGTGGTACGATAGATTGGCATTTCGCAACCGTCCTCCCACACGCAAAATTTGTTGATGATCGAGAAATAGACATAATGTTCGTAAATGACGATCTGTCGTGATCTGTGACTTGTTATCAGTAAGATTCTGAATAACATCCGAAAAATATTTTTGTTGAAGTAGACGGGTGAGTAAATCTTCGGCGTTGTCCAATTCTCGTGGAGTTGGTGGTTTTGTCCAATTAATCCGGAAACTGTGTAAAAGTTTCACTCGTTGTAGTAGGACCATGGTAGCTAAGATTTTCTTCCAAGATGAAATGTCTGCCAAATCTTGAATGATAGTACGCATGTCTATCTTCTTTTTTATGGCCAGAACTATTTTCTTTTCTTCGCCAGTAGTGGTGCTTTCATTCAGGGACATCAGGTCGGGAATGTTATACGTGGCTTCTGCCAGCCATGAGGGTCCATTCCACCATAATGCATGTGCAGGTAATTCTTCGGGGGAAATACCTCTGGACGCACAGTCGGCTGGGTTGTCTTCTGAACGCACGTGATGCCATTGTGATGAATCGGATACGTCTTGAATTTGTTGAATCCGATTGGCCACGTAAATTTTCCACCGGGATGGTGATGACTGAATCCAATGTAGCACTATTTTTGAGTCCGACCAGTAATGGGATGTCTGGATAGGTACATTCCACGTAGTTCGTACGTGATGCATTAATTGCGCTAGTAATACAGCCCCTTGAAGTTCCAATCTTGGAAGGGTGAGTATTTTTATCGGAGCAACTCGAGTCTTGGCCACAACTAGACGGGAAGTAACTTGATTGTTATGAACCCCTCGCAGGTAAATAACAGCGGAATAGGCCTTTTCACTGGCGTCAGAAAAGCCATGTAATTCGTAGACGTTGTCGTCCACATACTGCAAGTATCTGGGTATGCGAATTGATTCCAAGTTGAACAACTGGGAGGCATAATCAATCCATAATGTTTGCAGGTCCTCGGGTAATTCTTGATCCCACTCGAGGTCCCTTGTCCAAATTCCTTGCATTAGGATTTTTGCTTTGACTATCGTGGGTGATAGCCAACCTAATGGGTCATAGATTTTCGAAATTTCAGATAGCAGAGTACGTTTAGTATGTGATTTCTTCCATTCGATCGTTACTTGGAACGAGAATAAATCGGTAGCTGGGTTCCAACGGAGTCCTAGCGTCTTAACGGTATCTGATTCGTCAATCTTCATGGGAATTTGAGTTTCCCGGTAATCTTCAGGTATATTTTCCAATACCTTAGTAGAGTTGGAGCTCCATTTCCTTAGTGCAAAATGGGCTGAAGAGAGCATTCTGATGAGTTGATTTTGCAGCTCGATTGCAGCTGCTTCATCTTTGACCGATGCCAAGAGGTCATCCATGTAGAAATCCTGGAGAACTGTATCCGCGGCTTGCGGAAAGTTGTCCCTTTCGTCTTCGGCTACTTGAATTAAAGTGCGGCAGGCCAGAAAGGGTGCAGGTGAAGTCCCAAACGGAATTACGGTCATCCGGTAACTTTTTAGTGGTTGGGACGGATATGGTCTCCAAACAATCCGACAATAATCTCTGTCATCCGGGTGAACTGAGATCTGTCGGTACATGGTTTTGATGTCAGCAACTAAGGCTACGGATCGTAGCCTGAACCGGAGTAAATGATCAAACAGTTTCGGTTGAACTGTTGGTCCAGGTATCAGTATGTCATTAAGTGACACACCTGTAGAAGTCCTAGCTGAAGCATCGAACACTACCCTTAACTTGGTGGATGTGCTCGAAGCCTTTATCACAGCGTGATGTGGCATGTAATAAGAAGGAGTCTTATTAAGCTCAGCTGGAGGTACTTCTTCCATCTGATTGAAATCCAGGTATTCCTGGAGTTGTGCATGGTACGATGCCATGGCTTCGGGACTCCGTAGTATTTTCTTTTCTACGGACATCCAACGGCTGGTGGCAAGTTCTTGTGAACTGCCGAGTTCCGGGTGTTCAGGTTTGAACGGCCACCGGACTTGGTATTGACCATTATCCAACCGTACGGTATTAATTTTGTAATGGTTTTCGCAAATCTGCTCCTGTTCAGTTAAAGCCTTCTGCATCGGTATTTCTTCGATGTTCCAGAATTTTTCTATGTCAAATTCCAGTTGCTTTGACGGGTAGACAGTGAGTACTTGATTGGCATGTTGAGCAGGAATAGGTCCCATGACGATGTATCCCAAATCCGTGGAGTATGCACTGGGTGTCCCTCGTTGTCCTCGTATTTTTCTACTTCGGAAAAGCCGGTCAATCACGGGTATTCCCAATAATACGTGTATAGGTCCGGGTAGGCTGAAGTCTGGGTCGGCCAAAGGTACTTTTACCAAATGGTTCCAGTCTTGAATGTCGATGGGTTGATTTGGCAGATCAGCGGTGATTTCAGGTAGTATATGAGCGTCGATCTGAAATGTCTTGTCAGGATATTTCAGGGATCGGATCCAGAATGATGTCTTGCCTAAGACGGGTAAATTATTACCTCCAGCTACGGAAAATGATTCGTCTCCGGCTGTTTTAGGTAATTTTAGTCGATTCACGACTTTTTCAGTAACAAAGGAATTCTGAGCGCCAGTGTCTAGCAGACAGCGAGCTAGTACAGACTGGCGGCCGTGTTCAATTGCAACGACGGCTGTCGGTAGGAGTCCCGATTCTTCACCTTCTTTGATACTTTGATGAAAAACTGTATGTACACTAGGTTTCGGGCTGAAACCCACAGTTTTATCAGAGTGCAATGCAGTATTATGTCGTTTCTGGCAAATTGCACATGTGCGAGTGGAATGGCAATCAGTGGACTGATGACGTCCCAAACAGTTGAAACATCTTTGATTAGCCTTTATCCAATCCTTGCGTTGGGATACATTTAATCCCATGAATTGTCCGCAAGAATAAATCGAGTGAAAACTGCTCCCGCAGTAACTACAAACTCGAAGACCGGGCTTCGGTCGGAAGGTAGGTTTACCTTGACGGGGAAGTGGTTCTACAGATGAGCTCCTGGAGCGTGTCTGGGATGTTCTCCGTTTCACCGTGGCTACGGTGCGTTTTGTCTTGAATCCTGGTGATTTTCCACGCGGCTGATTCTTCTTAGACTTGAGTTTTCTTGATCTTGGTGCACTTATTGACTCGGAGGAAGTATAACCGCATTCGCTATCCGAGGTGGCGATCATAACTCGGTGCTCTTTCCTTGAGCGAACTTGAGATTTGGAGGTATTGAGCGTCGATATACTGTTGGTGCGGATCTCCTTGGTCAGACCAACATTCTTTGCTTGCTTCTCCAAGAATTGAATACAGGTGTCCAACGCCGGTACATCATTATTAGGCAATGATTGATTAAATTCATTTAGAGTACGAGAATCTAATCGGCCCAGAATAAAATGTAGATACAGGACTTCGGCCTCTGTTACGGCCCCGAGCTGAACCTGTTTGAGTTGCGACCGTGTTGTCCTCACGGTGCTGATGAGTTTATGCAATCCTGTCTCACTTTGGCTAATTAGCGCGGGTAATTCCAGAAGTGGACGCAGGCATGCATGTACAGTCTCTCGTGGACTGTCGTAACGGTCGGTCATGCGTGTCCACGCAATGACCCAGTTACCATCATTGATTTGTAAATCAGAAATTGTCTCCTTTGCCTCACCATCGGCCAGGGCCTCAATCAAGAGACGCAGTTTCTCCGAGGATGAGTAGACGGTGGATGTTGCGATGAGTGATGAAAATTCACTTCTGAACATAGGCCATTCTCTGTGGGCACCGCTAAATTTGGGTACGGCCACACGAGGCGTCTTGAGACGAGAACTAGTAACAGATATGCTGAGAGATTTGCCAATATCTGTTAGATCTGCACGAACCTTTGTATACGAGGCTTCCAGCGCTGTTTGTGCATTAAGCGCAATGGTTCGCTCGTTAGGTGGCGTGGCTTGAGGGTCATCTTTAAAATTTGGTAACAGCTTAGTCGAAGCTTTTGTACCTCAGAATTTAAGGACGTTAGGTCATCCAAATTGATAGTGACCTGAGTCGCAGTCAGCTGAGGCCCTGATGTCCTATTATGACTCACGACTTGCTGCTCGTAATCATGTATTTTGTCTGCCAATGCATCGTGCAGATTCACATGATCCTGCTTGGATTTCACCATGGTACTGTTGCCTGATGGTGTTCCTTGAGGAGGAAGAGAAGGTGGAGGAACCGGCGGAGGGTTTCCTGGGATCTGCTGATGGATCCCGGGACTATGCGGATTAGTCCCTTGAGATGAAATCGGCGGTGGATTTCCTTGAGAGGTCGACTGATCAGGCTGCTGAGGAGGGAACTGCGTTTGGCCCTGTGGCTGCGTCTGTTCTCTTCGTGTTGCTCCTGATGGCCCTGCTTGTGGATCAGACGGTTGATCGGTACCCTTCTTTGGGGGCACACTAGAGGTATCTGGATTCTTGTCCCTTGAGTCGGAATCCGAGTCGTCAGACCGACGTGGATCTTCGGGTTGACCACTGCTGGTTCTGAGAGTCTTGAGTCTGGTGTCGATGTCTTCTTCGTCGGTTTCTTCTGTTTCCGCAGTTGAGGAAACTGGATTGTCGTCGGAGTCGACACTGACGTAATAATCTGCCTGAATGAGGCTACCTAAACCACTGTCTAGGATTTCTTGTTGAAGTTGAACTTCCGATCTTCGGAATCGGGCTTCTTCCTTAGCTTGTTGCTGGCTAGCAACTTCTTCTGCCTTTGCTTCTGGACTTGGGGGTTCTTCAGGGAGAATGGAGTGAAATTCAGTAAAGGAAATAGATGGATCGTCGATTTGGTCAACTATATAGAGTTTTAATATGTCCACAAACTCTTGATAAAATTCTTCGTTGAGTTCAACGGCTAGTTTCTTGGCTACTGCCTTTTGAAATTTTCGAAATATAACGACAAAATCGTCGTCTGTGGGCAAATTTCCAGCGTTAAAATGGCGTGGAAGTTCGACAGTAAAATTGGTAGGTGATACAATGTGGAATTTGAAATTCTGCCTTCGGCGTAAAGTTTCTTCTACGGGAAATGCGAGAACCTTTGGTGATCCGGTACCACCTTCCTTGGCGGCTTGTAATCTTTCGGCTTAGTAGTTATACTTTCTTGTAGCCTTCGGTGTTTCACTTGCGGCAACAGTGGCAGCTGCAGCTGCGGTTGCACTGAGTACCTTCGCGGTTGGGGGAGGTTGTCTCTTTCGGATCTCTTGAAGGACCCACTGATCGATATCCGGGTAATTTTGTTTCAGAAAGTAGAGATTCAAACGGATCTTCGTACGTATTAATTCGTCGACCTTTGTTTGATTACCAGCCTCTTCATATAACTCGATGCCCCACTGGCAGAGATAGTACTGGTACTTCCAGTAATCTATGTCGTAATGGTCTCGACGAATTCTTCCGGTTTTTTCACTTTTGGTACCGGGAATTCTCGTGTCCGGGTCAGTGTAGTTTTGTAGATCTTCCCACTGAAACATTGACTGACTCTGGGGTTTTGTAGGTCATTTGTGCCCCTCACGGAGGGGAAATGTGCTAGACCGACAATAACTTAAGTAACAGTTAGAATTATAAAAAGCGATTGCCGTTTTCTAAGGATGCAGACCTCGGTCATATAAATCCTGTTCCCAGTCGAATACTAATTGTTCGTAAGTAAATAACAGATCAAAAATGGTCTGGAATTTTTGATTTATTAATCTATCAGGAATTGAAGGCAATCTTTCTATTATTCTATGAAAACTATCCTGAATGGACTTCACTTGATCACGCCTATCCCTTATGATTGAAAAGTGGGTGCTAATACCTGTAAAATTACTAACCGGGGATGGATTATGCTTATAACCTTCTACTTGCTCATGAAGTGCAATTACCACGTTGTTAGTTAATCTCAATACTTGACCATAAAATTCACTGGTAGTACGGTATGGAGGATAGATCTTAGATGAGGACATAAATGGAGGAATTAGGTTAAGCAATACTATAGTATGGTTTATAAACCCGGAGGAATATCAAAACTAGAAGAGGTGCCCAGGGTGCTTCACCCACATTAAGTTTCCAAGCATAGTCAGTGGCTTCTAGACACACAAGGTTGCCGGAATCTTAGTTTTGTTCGTAGAAATTCCTGCTCTCGATGGATCTATGTTATACTATAGAATGCTGGGTTAAAGTTTTTAAAGGATCCTGTAGATGGCAGGGTATAAGAAATAAATTGTAGGATGCAATACAAGGATTACCAGCAATATGATCAATGACATATGAGATGTAATGGTATTGATAAAATTCAACTTAATGCTTTATTTTTTCAAAGCCAAGCGTTCCCAATTACAAAATATGTTTTCTCGCTCCTTTAACAACTCTATAATTTTATCCTGTTTAGATTTTATATTGTATTGATAATATCTAGGGCACCGAATTAACAATTCACCATCAAATGCTGTTAGAAAAGCTTCAAATGCGATTCTATGTTCCCTAAATTTGTGTATGTAAACTGATAACTCCTTTATAGGAGGAGGTATTGCGGTTTTATAACCGTCAACGTCACCTTTCAATTTAATTAAAATATTACGAATATATTCTAAAAATGTTTTATAGAATTCTGTGGGTGGTAATTCGTACGATGGAAAATTCATAGAAAATACAATAAGTAAATAATTGAATGATTGGTTTTAATTCGGTATGATAATTTTCAAGTTATACTAGAATTTTACAAGTATTTTATTGAACAATAAGATCTTATCAGTATTCCTAACGTATGCTGTTGACTGCTTGAATAAAAGTCCAATCCCAATTAAACCTATTATCGGGGTCAGCTCTTTTTTCTAATGCAATTTGTATTTCTATACAAGCGTCAATTTTAGTTTGTATATCTACCTGCATGTGTCTACTATACCAATCAAAATGAAAATGGAATTCTTCTTCGTGAGATAAAATAAGTTTTTCAAGGCGGTTACTTTCAAAACGTGCTCGTACCCGAGCTTCTTCGGTTGTTAATGGAAGCTGTGTTGCAATTACTAGTCGTCGTTGTAGGGCGTCGAGAAGCCGATCGACGTCTAATGAGAATAGTTGGTAATAGTCTGGACAGACCATAGATGAGCCCTAACTATGAAAACCCTGTCGTAGCACAGCCCTCGGGCTCAGCTACAAAGATTGTAGCTGACCTGGTAGTCCTCCGGGACTACGTAGTTGAACAACGGATGGAAGGCCCGTGACGGGGCGGGTCGGCGGCAGAAAATGGCGGCGAAACGGCGGCAAACTAACGGCGGCGGGTCGGCGGCAAATATGGCGTCGAGACGGCGGCAAAATGACGACGGCGGGTCGGCGGCAAAGTCCCAGAATGAGCGGTGATGAGGAAGAAATCCGGGTACCAGCGGGTAGAACGTAGGCGGCAAAAATAATGGCGGGTAGAAACGTCCGGGAGACAATGATAATTCCGGGTACCGGCGGGTATCGCGGCAGCGAGCGATGATCCGGGTAGCGGGAAGATACGGGCCAGAAGTCGGAGAGTGGCGGAAGAGCCAGGAGACGACACAAAAGGCAGTTGACGGGGCTCGGCGGGGGGCAGGACCTTTCCGGCGGCAGCAACTGGCGTCCTTCTGCTCGGAGCACAATTCGGGATGAATCCGGGGCGGGAGCCTGGAGGAGACCGTAGTCGATAAGTCGGGGAACCAAATGTTGCGTTGAGCAAAATAAAGAAGTTGAGGAGAAGTTTGTTCAGATAATATTATTTATTTGAACTGATCAAATCCCAAAATTGTACTGATTTTACATGCTGAATATGTACGCTATTTATACTAAAGTTAGAAGGACAAAATATGTCAAAAAACAACTTTAAGGTAAATTTGTACAAGTAAAATCTAATTAAAGTTGACAATAAGAATTGTAGGAAAAAGTAGAATTATTCAATTTGTTGTTCTTAACTAATTAACATATACGCAAGCAGGCTCTCGTCCGTGGTTTCATCTTACCACAGAAATGAGAGGCAATCAATGGTTTAAGGATTGTGTGTGACGGCATTGGCATTGAACTTCATGCTCAACCACACACAAATGGGAAACCTGTTATGGACGGGATTCCTTGTGTGGACGGGAAACCAGAAGGTCGTCTTGTCCACACTTACAATGTCAAGATAAAGAAACATGTAATTAATACTTGTTTCACAAGTCATCTTCCTTTTGGGGAATTTTGTTTGTGAGCAACAGGTACATAATCACACGTGCGTATTTGCTTACGTAAATACGTAGTTATGTAATAATATTGTTTGCATAGCACAACACTTTCAACTCTGCATATAGTGGTCCGAATAAACATCAGTGTAAATTTAAATCGCGCGTAGTTTGTCAACTTGAAAAAACGTCATGCACAGTCCATACCATGTTGTGGCTTATGTATGTATGCTCGGTATGATTGGTTTTCGAAGCTATTTTAAAGAGAACTATGACGTTTTGGGAAAAATACAGACAATCTCTTCCAATGTCAATAACATTAGCATTAGAGTTATTATAAAAGGGTTACTCACGAAAGAAAGTTGCAGAACATCTTAAAATGCCAAAATCATCGGTATAAAAAATATATTCATATAAAATACAAATTTCGTGTGGACAACGCTCTTAGGGTACAAAATCAGAACGTTAAATGAGTACATTATTCCTTCAAGAATTTCTCGAATTAGTAATTACTTTAATAAAATGTAATTGTTAATAAAATATTGAATACCAAGCAACCATTAAACGTGAGCGAGAATTATTTAATTTTACGTTCTGTATATAGTGGTTAGGACCACTATATCCGGCACAATGGTCCCTGTTAATAGTGGTCAAATTTTCTTGCACCTAGAGAAACCACTATAGACAAGTTTTACTGTAGTTCGTAGCGCCTGCGTAATATTTCTAAAGTTTTAAACGTTTTTCCGGTCCCGGTACTTCCGGATGCAAGAATCGTTGTAGGATGTGGAAATGTGTAATTTATTGAATTTGTATCAAGGATGCCCACGTCCATATTTGATGTTCCATGTGTGAAATAAGAATTGCAACTGGAGTGAATATATGTACAATGCCGAATGTTTATTCACATGACCACATCTGATTTTTAAGTATTTAGCTTATTTTCAGAAGAATTCTTTTTGCTCGGTATTTCCTAATGTTGTTGAATGCTGGTTGTTGTAAAACTGAGAGGAATTATTGTATGTTAAATCGTCTCACCATTCCACGAAAATCCAATTTCAGACAGGTTTTTATGTACGAAATTAAATGCGTCCTTAGTTACGCTTCCCATGAAGGGGTCAGCCGCAATAATTCCGCAAACAATTACTTTCGGAATTCTACCCAGTAATATTCCTTCTGTTGTGACCTGACTTAGACCTTGAGGAACCGAGAAAGTCTTCAAGTCTGCATTAACAACGGGATATTTGAAGGTTTTTCCTAGTGACAGTTCATGGCGATGAATATCAATGACTTGCTTTGACACAACTCTCTTGGACACGTAAAATACTGCCTCATTTACATCGTACCGGTAGGGTGTACCGGAGATGCCAGGCAGTGTAGCAACTTTGGAATCAATGCAAAGTTCTGGAGGACTGCGTCTCAACAATATTCTTATTTCACTTTGCGCGGGTAAATACCGATTTTGGTTGAATATGTTACAATTCAGTTTCCCTAGCAGTGTAAATTGCTTTGAGTTCTTGCTTTTTTCGTAACGCTCTTTAAATCCGGAGTCGCTGACGTCAAAATCTCCTTTTTTAACGTTCGGATACCAGAATTAATTTTTCAATTTGTTCGCCGTCTCTACGGCACTTGCCGATAGAAGGCGCTGAATGTACGACATTGTTGGGTAGTGGTTATTACTATCCGATATCAATGTTCCGTTTAAGTAAACTTCCAAATTATTAAACATAGCATGGAAGAAATTAGAGCTGGGAGCGCAAATATCTGTGTCATCACAGTTTTTTCCGTCAGCTCTTACAATTCGACATGTCATGGCAAAAAACAATCAGAGGGATCAATGTAACCGTTTGTATCGGACATCAAATAAAATTCTATTGGATTGTACGACTCTTTGACAGAAACAAGCGGAAAACAAGGAATGTAATCCGAGCTCTGTTGAATGCTGACATCAGTTGGAGGAAGCTGAAACAGATTCAGCTCCATTCGAAGAGATTGTGTTGATCCCTCAAAAACAGTTGGACGCGCCATAAATACAGAACTGACGTCCATGTTTCTAATTCCGTCTGACACAATTGCGTTTTACGACTTTTGATCTGCGTCTTCCAGCTCCAACTTGAATTTTTCGTAGAGGTCCTCGACGTCCTTTGTCGCGCCTATTTTTCCGACGCTTGATTGTTGTACTTCTTTTACGTCTATGCCGACCTCCACCTTGTTGAGACTGCCTTCTTTTTTGTCTAGGTGTCGTTGTGGTAGTCGCACGAGAAGCGCTTGCACTGCTTTTCAAAGGAATGAGATAAGAGCTACCTTCCGGAGATAGACCACTACTACCACCCGCCATTAACGACGTGTCACCGAGACCACTGCCAATTTGCAACTGCGCGGCTTTTGGTTCAAGATAGCAAGCTTTTTCAGTACATTCAACTTGTCTCATGTTAGTGAATGTACGAAAATTACGATTATATTCTCGGCCGAAAATTTAAAAGGGCACTGGTTTCGTTCTTTGAAAGATCCCACGGTTGAAAGAACTCGTCCAAAAAATCGACACGCAAAACGTTTAGTTGTTCACAGTTGACTGGAATATATGATACTGGATGAAATTCTTTTTCAACTTCCTTATTTGGTTCTATATCCATAGGAAGCTCAGCCAGCAAAGGAACTACATGATTTTTGTAAAATTGATTTTCTGCACAGTTTAGCAAAACTAGCAAACGTTTTGATTCAGATAAAACTGAAACAATTTCATCTTCACCCTCCTCAATTACACACATTTGCTCTTCTTGTACGACGATTTCGTGACCAACTTGGACGCGCGTTCCATTTTCAAAAAGTGTCAGCATTGGCAACTCAAAATACTTCTTTACTGGTACAGGCAACTCAATGGAAATGTAGCGAGGAATTTGATTGACAAACATTTCTCCGTTCCCGTACATGAATTTTATGTCAAATTCTGGAAATTTTTCATTTTTAAATGTTTCGTTTAGTTTTTCTATTACATCGTTGACATTTATTGTTTTTGGTTCCTTCAATGGTAGAAACAGTTTGCTGGTGTAACCTAGTCTAAAGTAAAGTGGCTCTTTTGCTGCAATTCGTCTAAATTCGCTTTCATTTATAGTACCAACGGCTTCTTGACGACCAGTTTGAATTTTCTCACGATTGAATCCTAAACTTCGGATAATTTGTAGGGGAAGATTTATGTAATCTGAACTATGTCCTCCAGTAACTCTTGATACTGAAACTGTGCACTTGTTTCCTGCGCTTATTTCAAACTTCACATTCAAACCTGATTCCAGCAGACGTGTTGAAAGTGCGGAACAAAAGCCTGCCACTGTTGTTTCTTTATGTTTGTAGCAAACAGCTAAACTTTGAAATTGTTGATGCAACATGATCAAATTTCCCTTATAGTTGTGTTTCACAATTGCAACTTCAAATTGAGTTTGCTGTGTCAGCTTGTTATACATTTCTTCACTCACAATATCTTCGGCGGTGTATAGACCTCGCTGAAATAGTTTACGTTTAAATCCCAATAGCACGACTAGATCTGTGATAATTCCAGAACCTCCTCCGGGTCATCCATTGTATTAGATACTGTGATTACGTAATTAGCATCAGACAATGCGCGGATATTGAACGATATTTTCTGTTTACTTGCTTTTAATGAATCGTTGATTCGCACAACAAAGTTCAGTAAACTGGCATCTGTATTCCTATATTTTAAAGTTATTTTAGCTGGTGGTAGATAGCCAGGGAACAATAGACCTGACGGTATTTGCTCGTTAGATGGAATCACACGACGGATAATCCTTGGTCGCGCCACCTGGCTGACCATCTTAATTTTGCGCACTGTTTTCGTTTTTGGCTGGGAAGTATTTTGGAGCCTTACAATACCAACGTCGTACATGCCTCGTTGAAGCTTCAGAGGACGTGGCAAACCGTTGACAATATTTCCAACCAATCCGACACCATCAGGATTTGATTTGCTGGAGAGAACTGTGTAAAAGTTGCACAGAGAATTTATATCACCTTGACTACCCTCCGCAGTAAAATCTGTATACATGGACATATTTTCGAATCAAAGTTACGTTGCTGTTTTCTTATTTTCAATGTCCACTTCTGCACTGTTTTGTTTTTCCGGACTATTTAAATCTTTCGTTGCGTTTTTGTCCTCGATTCTTGCAAGTTCCAGTTCTTCGAAATAGAATTGTCCTGTGATATCTTCAGGCGGATCTGATAAATCTTCAAGTAGGTAGGTATGTGGCAGTGTATCTTGCACTTTAGTAATGCGGAAAATCTCCCTGGACCAGTTTTCAGCGTACCCTAACCCACACAACTTTCCTATTGCAATGACATACTCTGTCCAAATTTAAATCTTTATGAATAGTTTGTGAAAAGCTTACCTTTCTCAAAAAGAAGTTTTGCGCGCGAAATTCTCACCAAATCGTTAACTTTGAATTTAGGAGGCTTTCTAGTAGGATTTTTCATTTCCTGTATATACCTACCGTACATACGTGACCAAATATACTGGTCTCGCACTGTAACAGCATTAGGAGCTCTCGCTATAGTGGAGTGGTATGTGTTATTATATGTAGTGACAAAATCCTGGAGAACGTCATATATACGACCCGAGTTATGCTCGGTCATAAACCGCTGTAATTTGCTAAAAATAGAACGGATAAATCTTTCAGCGATTCCTGCTTTAATATGACTATAAATATGATATCCTTTCATCTTGTGTTCTTTCAAAAAAGTACGAAATTGTTTTGAAGTAAATTCACGTCCCATATCAGTAAAAAGAAACATTGGCTTTGTCCTGGCTTCTTGAAAGATTGATCGAAAAGCTTTTATTATGGATTCGGAATCTTTGGATTTAATCATTCTTGCATAAGCCTTCTTGCTAAAGCTGTCAACTACTACAAGGATAAATGTGTTGCAATTGTTCAATGGAGCAATATTTGCAATATCTTTTAAATCAGCAGACCATGTCTGATTTATAAAATTTACCATTATTTTACGCCTTTTAAATTTATTGCGAACAGGTCGGTGAAGAGCGTAAGAATCCAGTTTTAATAATTCCTTCTCCACCTGTCGTTTGTCTGACCATTCTTTTCTTTCTTTGATAAAAGTACCAATTCCAGAAAAAGAACCACTTAATCTTTGATTCAGATAACTTTGTCGTACTGACATTTTTTTAAAAATATTTATTAATAGTTGTATACTTGTTTAATGTAGTGCTGTGAACACGTGTATTACCATAGTTTCTTTTAAGTGTAATTGTGTAATGTCGATCGAGTGTATTCGTGTAAACTGAACTGTTTAAATTATGCTCAATCCTTATCTATAAAAATAGAACATCCCCCTATGAAAAAATCAAAACATGTAAAAAACTCCGAATCCTGCCATGGGAGGGAATGTCGGGAACGTGCCCAGCGGGTTTGTTCCCGGAAATTCCCCCCAGTATATCCACTACTTACGGAAACGAGTACGTTTTTGAAATTATTTTCGTAAGATTTTGGTTGACAAAATATTTCCCCTTTATTTAATATTTATTTGTGTATAGATTAAATTTCCCTAAACGACAATTTTAAAATCCACGCAAAATAGTCTTTAAATTTATTCTTCACGTTATTTCTTTCTCCATCTCTACCCACGTCCTCCTCTCCATTCAATCTTATGCCTTACCGAGTACACAAACTCACAAATGCGTTAAATGTTCATATCCTCGACTATTTCGTCCAAATCCCTCCTCACCGCAAGAATAAGAGGCAACTCTAACATTCCCACCTCCGTAACCATGCCAATAGTCACCTTACTTTGCTTCCATCCACGCCATTATAGCCATATCCTCGTAGACACTGCAGCTATAACAACTACTGGCGTTATGCTGCTCTACTCTTTCTTTATACTGCATGCATCCAACTTCTTTTTATTTCATTTCTACTTTCCAGAATGTTTCGCTTCCTTGCATACTACATCTATTGTAATTATGATTCTAGCTTTCCTGCCGTAATGGTACTTATTGATACATCTGTTTAGATCAAATTAATGTATAATTCCCTGATTCTAATAAGGGTTTGAAACGAAAATGAAAGCGCTTCTTACATTGAAGGTGTACACTTAGTTGAACAGCGTAATATATTTCATTTCCTTAGTTCTTCTTACATCACAGTATAACAGTTTAAATACCTTCAACATATACCATGATATATATGTTATATATAATCATATGTAATGATTTAATGCTACGTTATATCATACATGCACAGCTTTCGAAGGACAGCCTTCAATGAAGGTTTCATTGAAGGCGGAAGATCAATTTTCCAGAAAGTTGGGAAGAGAGGGCAGGTTGGCTGAATTATTTAAAATGCTGAATAAACGCTTCCTAATATTAACGATGTTGAAAATGCTATTTGATAGAAGAACATCCGTAAAAAAGCTATCGACTATTTAAAAGGCTTTGAGCGTACAATTAACGACAAAAGATCGTCTCAAACAAAATAATACGAGTGCTACTGAACTCACTGCCAAATGCATGTTGTAAGTTCATAGTTCTATGCACAATAAGAAACATTAGCCGATGCTTGATGTGCACTCGTCGAAGTTGTGCTTCGGACGAATTCAATTACGTTTGTTTAATGATAAATGCCTGGGATTTATGTGGATTTGAATTGTATTGCTAATTTTAAAGTGTTGAACCTGCAGAAGTGTTTTTTAATGCATTGCTATGATATTTTGTGTAATAAAACCTGAGTTTGAAGGAAATCCGATTCTTTGAAGGCCGAAAGCATAATGAATAAATTAATAGGTGAAATAAGGTGCACGGAAGCCATTATTGTTTTATTCGTTGATCGTTCTTTAGCCTCGATTTACAAATTGTTTTGCCTGTTTCAGGGAAAGTTGTTAGACAAACAGGATTGTTAGATTGGTTGACCTTATTTGACATTACTTTGACGTCATGTCGGGAACTAATTTTGGCAACATGCATTTTTTAAATTGTTGACATTAATTTTAGCAGGGAATTTTGGAATCGTTGAGGACCTTTTGGTTGGGACAATTGATTCAACGGGGAAATTCTAAAATGAGCATCCATTGTAATTTACAAATTACGGCTCATTTTCTACTTGCTTAATACAATTCGGGTTATATTTACTTCTAGTTCCACAGAATGATTAGAAGTGTTACCCAAGGTTTTTCAAAAACGTTGGGCAAACTTAATCATGCATATTGAAAACCCCTTTTAGAACTTCCAGTAACGGTAATTCTCGCGGATGTCTTTCCTTGAACTACGCATCTGGCGGTTAGGACACATTCTAAAGCTAGAATCATACATTCAAACCTCTATTTTGTCACGTTCGCTATAAGAAACTACTCATCATAGACACAAAATAATTTGGCCCCTGAAATTCTCCCGTATACTGTAATCTTAACTAATTTCCGAATAGTCAACCTTCCAATAGTCATAAACTCTTTATTGTGCAGCATAGTTTATGTACCGAGAAATCTACAACACAGTCACATTATTATAGTTCCAATATTAACGAGTAAAATTTAAACATTACTACGCACATACATTGTACACCATCGAATTTTACCAGTACCTTGTCAGCACGTGATTTCTCAAAAATTGTTTCCAGTTATTTACAAACATCATTTGAATTCGCACACCGCATTCCTACCCAAAATGGCTCCGACAAGGATGGTCATATCCGTAGACCAAAAGCTTATTAGATATGACTATAACTTATCTTAGAGCCTTATTAACAGCCTTATTAGCAAATGATGGTATATATTCCATGTAGTTGTACATTGCATACTGTATGTGCGTATGTCAACAGAGATATTTCAAGGTATTTAAGTTTCAAATATCGTGTCTAATAGTAATTTTGGTATTACATTTTGTTAAAACGTTTTTATTTTTGTGGAATGTAGTCCATGCCTGTCCTATACATGTTTTAACTTCTACCTATTTTAGGCAGTAATAAATCGCAATAAATACATGCATTTCTGGGAGTATCTAAGGCCAAATTCTGAATGTGACAAAATTGAGGCTGAGAAAGAAAGAATGCGCGCAGAATCCTGCAAAGTAATTTAGCAAGATGATTATTTGATGAGGCACGAGCTAGTTGCAGTTTACCAATTTGCGACAGTTAAGCTATATTGTTGTTATGCTGTCTACGCAACGAATGTGGACACATTCAGGGTGCTAGTATAAATTATCGAATTCAATCCTGAGAAAAGCTTCGTGTTTATGCACGTGTTGCATAATACGGCTGAATTAAAACGAGTACACATCAGTCTTTGATACAAAAATGCCTTCCGTTAGCTTCAAAGGAAGCCTCTCGTAGCGCACTGCCGTCGTATATTCACTCACGTACATGTACGACGGGTTTAGTGCGCTTGAATATTGTAATTTATACTAGCCTCTAGCATGGTCCCCATTTAATGTGGAGACAGTCCGTGGGCTATAGTTAACCTGGTCGTAATTGAGAAACTTCAACCTGCTGGTACCCCGACAGTATATAAAAATGGCCGGAAATATAATTGGTAATTGATGTGCTCATATTCTCAATTTAAGAGAACCAAGGTTGCCAAAAAAGAAGAAAACGATGAGGAAGAGTACTTCAGAATCATTTTGGAAACTAATCCGGACATGACTGAAATTGGAAAACCAGGTTCTTTTGTCCCGGAATGTAGGGACTGTGGGATAATGGGATGGCCAGCAATAAAAGACGCAGATTAAGATGAAAAATATTCATGTTTGTTGACACAATTATGTGAGTTCAAAGGTTTAGAAAAAATGTCAAATAAAATTAAATCTGGTGAAAATACTGCAGTAATTATTTTGGTATAACAAAATTTATTTTCCGGCATCTCTGTCGACGTACTTTATAATACAATATCCAGATACCTGTGTTTAGCTTTTTTCCTGGTAAACATTATTAAAATGTTCACGGTTTGGGAATTTGAGCATCCAATTCGCATGAATATGTTCTGAGATACGTATAGTTTTAGCTTCGGCTTTTGTAAAATCTTCTCTCAGTCACTCGAACACTATGGGGGGATCTTAAAAATATTCCACGTCTCGTCACGTAGGTGGTGGATTACACAGTAATGACGCAAAACTAGTAAATAATGAAACACTGTGAAAAACGGTACAAGCAAGAAGAGATGTAGGAATCCTGTAGTGAACGCGAAAGGAAGAACATTGAACAATCAAATCGAGCGAAAAGATGCAGAGGCAATTCACGATAGAAGAGAAAAGACAGAAAAGCTGTTGAACAAGCAAAAATGGACGGGACGAATTTCACGATATGATAAATGGCAAACATCGCCCGTGCTAAATATGACAAGGAAGGAGAGGCCAAATATGCAAAACAATTCGTTGTTAAAATGCCGACCAAATTCTGCCACTAAACCTGCAACGATAAGATACGCATTGAGGCATCCTTCCAGTAGTGTTATCTATTCGCTGTCCAATGTATTTACAATAGCGTTGTAAACTTGGCAACACTCACACGTGACGCATAAGCTTGAATTCAGTTTCTGTTTCTACAATCCCCTTATACAAATGAAGTATAAAAACGTGGAAAATGATAAAAGTGTGAATGCCATTTTTTCAGTTATTCCTTTGTGAAATTTATCTTTTATCGCGGAATGCAGTATAAATATGTACAACATTTCTAAAATTATTGCCAAAACCAGCTTTAAAATAGGCCAAAAGAATGAAATGATTCTGTACTTGAATATAACGCTACCACTTTTGGTCAAACTAAACGCATGTAATCCAGCAAAACGAAGAAAGTAAAGAAGAGGTTTGGCGGTTTTAAAGAGTATGCTTTCCATGTGAAACGAGTGTAATGACCTTTTAGTATATATAAAGCGGGCAATTTGGTGAGCAATGGAAAGAATTAAGCTCGCTTTTGTTACTAAGCAATCTTCCGAGAACTGATCGATTGTTAACTTTGCATTCATCAGCAAAAATATGAAAATTGTATTGACATCAAATAACATCTTAAAAGATATACAGTAATTTCCATTTTTGTACACACAATTAAATTAATGAAAAACATTTTTGTAGTTTTAGCAAGAAAATAAATTATCGCAATAATTGAAAAAAACGAAATAAAAAGTGAAAACAAAAATATTTCCAAAGAATTGGAATTTTCCATTATTTGCAATTCAGGTTGTTTACATGTATGTACAATTCATGCAATTTGTTGCCGTCTAACCATCACATTAGTCCACCTACAACGAATCATCACCCAATGAACCCCTCTAAACTAAATTAAATTTCTTTTGTTGGGGATGAAAATTTATCTCTATTCAACTCTCTTATGATTTCCCTTCAAATCTCACCAAAGTTTAAAATTTGAATGTTGGGTCATCTTTACTGGATGAATCAAAAACTTCCGCAGCAGCTAACGAAGGCTCTGACAATTTACAATTAAGTAACGGAGCTTGACCAGTTTCCGGTGCTTAAATCCTTATCTTCAGCTCGAAACTGAATCAGTATGATCAAGTACATCGTCATCGATGCAAACATCTGAAAAACAAATTTGTTAATTTCCCTTCCTCCAACATCTAACACTTGAATTTTCGTAATAAACGGAATATGTGTTTTTTATAAGACGTATGGAATCAAACCGTTGTCAACAATCGCCGATCAAGACTGCAGAAATTCCCCGGAGAGACTGTTAGAGGGTCCCCAGAAAGCTTTGCGGCGATTACATTAATCTTAACAAAGAATTTTTATTAGTGCTAGAAATTTCTTAATTACCAGAAATTATATATATAAATTATAAATACATATCCATTTATGTCCATAATTAATTTTATTTCTCAAAATTAGAAACATACCTTGGCTTGTACAGGTATCGGCACCCAATTAAAATCAATGCGTTGGAGGTAAAACAAAATCCACTTCGCTTGGTTGCCCAATTTCGTTGCTAATGTTGCAATGTAAAATATTTGCCATGCAAAAATTCCAGTTTTACCGAACGTATATAAGAAGGAAGGAATGGATGTCATGGTATGGCAAATGACAAAGAACGACCTGCTAAATATGACAAGGAAAGACAGGCCAAACATGAGAAAGATTTCATAGTTAAAATTCCGATCGAATTCGACCACTAAATCCTCAACGATGAGATACGCATTGAGACATCCTTCAAGGAGCGTTCTTGCTTCATAGTCCGGTACCTTTCCAATAGAATTGATACCTTGGTAATTCTCGTAAACATTTAAAACTAACTTCAACTGGGCTCGTTTCTGATCTTCAACAAGCCCCTTGATTTCTGAAGTGAGTACCTCCAAAACTGTGCAATAAACCTTAATATAAAATCCTAGAAACAAAACAAACAGAAAGAATACGACGTAATTCGAATTCCAAATAAACTGCTGAGGGAACGTTAGAAACCCTACAGAAATCCCAAATATGTCAAAGGATTCGGAAAATTTCCAGTTTAGGTTACTGTTTATGGCTATGGCGCTCGCCAAAGCCACGAAGAAAAGCATGTAAACGAATCCCAATGCAATATCCCTTATAATCTCACGGTGAATTTTAGCAAACGAATGACTATATTTGAAATCCGGAGAGTAAATGTCCAGCCGTGGATGAAGTTGGGAAAATTCGGTGAGTAGCCGCGCGTTTGTTTTCCAAAACTGTATGTTCTTGTTACATTTGAATAGCACAAGTGTCTTAATACAAATGAAGTAAAATAAAGTAGAATACGATAAAAGTGTGTATGCAAAGTGTTCAGTGAATCCCATGTCAATTTTGTATGTGACCCTTGGGTGAAATACAATTAGGTACAGAATTTCGCCAAACACAGCTAAAGCTAGATATGAAATGGACCAGAGGAACGCCACGCTGCTGTATTTGAACGTTGTGCTCCCATTTCCCTCCAAACTGAACGGATAAAATCCAGCAAAACGAAGAAAATAAAGAAGAGGTTTGGCGGTCTGGAAGATTTTCGTCTCCATGCGAAGAGTATGGGGTATTTTCTTTACACCAGAAAATGGAGACTCCATTTTAAAGCTTAAGAAATGAAAGAACGGTATTGGAAAGCAATGTCGTTTTTCACAATAGACAGCTTAACTAGAACTGTATATTTTGAATTTGTGTTCTAGAATGTTTTAACTGCTTTATGCGCATTTGTCAGCTCCAATACAAATACCTTTGAAACATCAACAAAAATAGCTTCAAGGACACTTATGTAAAGCATAGAAGACTATTTTCAGGCTCAATCATATTACAAAAAACCATTTCCACAAATTAAACACGTAAAATTATTTTTTTTCTAATAATGTTTTCGCAAAACATTTGTGTTAACCACTTTGATTAAATAAAGTTTTCCAAACACTCTAATCTCATCGTTGATTACATCCTACCAATGTAATCAATGATTCATGCAAGGGTCAATGTCAATGAAGGGGTCTCTATTTGCTACAACATTTTTTAGGAAATACGATCATGCTAGAATAACCAGGAGCAGAATGATACAGCTGTCACTAATCTGTTAAAACAATTTTCATTAATGTTGTAATAGATTTCAAGTGGCATAAATAGGGAAACGAGGAGTCTGTATACATGTAATTATACACATACATTTCAAAAATTCAGTTCTTCAACATTGTTGTAAGCTTCTAAGCTGTTTTAAATTTTAGTTCGAAACAAATTGTCAGGGAATTACAGAGCTAGATAGAGAGTCATTGCTGTACCTAAGTTTCCGGATTCTAAGCCTAACAATAATAGGCAGCAATAGGCAGGGACAAATTGCACAATACCTGGAAAGTAGACTCGGTGTTTACAGTTCAATTTGGGAAACAATCAATTTGTACTGGTTGAATTCTCATGTGATAGCCAGATTTAAGGTGATTAAAATGTACGTGTTTGTGACGAACTGTGTTCTTCATATTCTGAGACTCTGCGTATTCTTTGTAAGTGATTCAATGATTTACGGATATTTGAAATAGCAGAAATAGGAATAACGTATTTAAAGTATCGTTAAGGCATATTGGTTGCTTTTTCGAGGAAATTTAAAGATGTTTATGAAGTGTTAAGAGACAGTACCCAAAAATTTGTACGCCGGTTATAACTGATTTGAATATTTTGTGTGTTTTGTTTTCAATTGATATTCGTGTTGGAGCTTGGGTGTGAGTCTTGGCGTATAACAATAAGACCAATTTTTTTATGAACTTGTGGATTTGACACGCTCCTTCGCCGTTTTACGGTATTTTTTCAGTGAAAATAAAAGGGGATTAAGGATTTCTAATAAGTAGAATATTCTGGAAGATTCATATATTGATCTGAGAAAATACAATATTCTGGAAGAATTAGAATTCAGATATTAGTCTGAGTATAAATACAATGTCCTAAAAGATTCTATTATTTGCCAGAATATAAATAGAATGTCTCAGGAGATTCTATTATTTGCCGGAGTATAAATAAAATGTTCTGGAAGATTCTATTATTAGCCGGAGTATAAATAAAATGTTCTGGAAGATTCTATTATTAGCCGGATTATAAATAGACTGTTCTGGTCGGTTCGTTTAGAGCATTCACTGCTTAGATTAAATCTAAGTTATTCTTCGCAATAAATTAGATTAAATAAAAACACTAATTAGATTTGTAAGCAATCACCGTTATTAGGAAAGAAAGACCAAATTGGCAATAAATAAGGGATTGGATATATACAAAAATAATTTTAGTATGCATCCAAGTGTTTATTACAGTTTGATTTTTACAGATTGAAAACAAATAGAACAGCATTCCCTTGTTTTTTCAAAATTTTCCCTTTAGAATAGTGACATTATCGAAATTGTATTCGTTGGTGTTGAGTCTGCTTGAGAGCTTTTTATTCCTCATGGCACAATACTGCATCTCAATATGCCCTGTAAAAGTATATTTTTTTGCCTTATATTTTGCCGTTTTTGAAAATCATTTTTTGCCTTTTTGCCCGGCATTTATTAATGGTCAAAAAATGACTGTACCGGTTCTAATTTCAACAAAAAACATGTGTCTACCATCATCAATGGGGTGTACAGGCATTGTATCCAGGATGAATGAAGTTTATTTTACGTCGTTACATACGCCAAATCCACAACATTAAAAATACCTGGCAAGGCATTTTCGGACGCTTTTCCTTCAAAATTGCAAAGACATTTTCAAATCGACTGCCAAATTGTACCAATTGTACTATTTTATTTCACTATTCTGCCCAAAACGCCCAATTGTCTTCGAATGAAAATGCCCAAAATGCCCTATTGTACCGCCCTCGCCCGGAAATGAAATTTCCAAAATGCCCTGGCATTTTGGGCGGGCAAGTTGCCCAAAATGCCGGGCATTTTCAAATCGACATACCCTAAGTACACCCCTATCAGCTGCCATTAAACAACCGTGTCTGACCGTCCCCTTCAATGAAGACATGCTGATGCAAGTTTAGATTCGAGAGTATTTGTACATACAAAATTGACGTTACAACTGCTTGAAAAACATTTGAGGAAAAATGATTCCTAATTTACTGGGAAAAATCATGGAAGTGTAACCGGCTAACCGGTGACAGAGGGATCGTAGCGAGATATGAAGGAAATTTTAGTGGGATAGTACCAAATTTTCATTGCCAGATTTATTCCTGCATGTAAAAATTCTAGTCTAGTGCCCCTCATGGGTCCAGGTTTTCCCGGGTATTTGGGTACAGGTTCAGGTACAGGTACGTATCAGGTACATACATTTTGTACCCATCCAATTTGGGTACAGGTTCAGGTTCAGTCGTTAGATACCTGAAAATTCAGGTTCAGGTTCAGGTATGGGTACAGGTTCAAAATCCAATCTTTCGGGTATCAACCCATCAGGTACGGGTACTCACTGGGTAAATACCTGAACCTGAACTTTTAGCTACTTCTCAGTCCATCATAATTTCCAAGTAAGGTCTGTAAATGTGTTGTTGAGCTTTACAAATTTTGAATTTTTGACCTTGAAACATGTTACATTAAAATTTATATGTATAACCTCAGTCATGAAAACTAATTCCACCATATACAAAGGAACGCGTGGATAATTACCCAGTATTAGCTGGAATGAGATTTTTTAGCAGTTCCTGAAACTGGAGTACAGATAGAGCGAGCCTTCTCCGATGGCCCAGTTTTTCTGACGCATAAACGTTTATATAAGAGTGGAGATACGGTAGGAAATGTTTTTTTCTACAAGCTTGGCTGAAGTTAAAATCTGGGGAGTTTGAATCTAAAAAATGTTTTACATTGCAAAAGCAATTTCAGGTTGCAAAACAATTTCTTAATCGTTTAATTTCTCGGCATTATTGAAAGTTTAGAAAATATTGCACTGCATTTGTATTGTTGCATTAAACTTATTCATATCGTAGATTTGAATATCTGTTACCTTTTCAACCTGTATGCAATCATTTATATCTTCTGATAATTCCAGTACTTAGTCATGCTTTCGAAGAATAAAAAAAATCTAATATGTAAATACATTTATTTATTCAAAACGTCTTGGTGGCAGATATTTTAATGTTTTATTTCGTGTAATATCTTTGGTAATCCTTTAAATTAGTACAATCGAAAATACCCGGGTAGGTTCAGGTACTTTTTTGGGTACCTTTTGGGTACAGGTGCTTTTCAGGTACAGGTACTTCTGATTGAGTCTGATTACAGGTACAGGTTCAGGAAAATTGAACCCAGGTATTCAGGTACAGGTACGGGTATAGGTTCAAAAAATGCATGTACCCATGATTCAGGTACAGGTCCAGGTACAACATTTTTGTACCCATGCGGAGCATTAATCTAGTCTAACTTCACTATTTGCAGTCTTAAAGCGATTTGTTCATTTATTTAAAATAACTAGACCGTTATGACAGTATAGCATGAAACAATATTGCTTTCTAATCTAGTGCTGATTGAATATGCGTCAAGATACTATTCATCCCACTCCAGCCCACGTAGGGTGTAAAGTAAAAAACTTTCACAATTATTTCCAGATTTTATGTCACCACCTTCAGTGTCGAGTTATGGGTGGGACAACGCTTCATGTACAGAGCATCTGTTGTTGAAGATTTCAGAATATGATACAGTACGAAAAAAGCCCGTGCAAAGATAATGAAGAAAAATGACAAAAATGTAAGGAATAATTCCGGGTTAAAATGCCTAATGAATTTTGTGAACAACTCTTCGGTGATGAAATAAGCCTTCAAACATTGCTCCAGCCTTTCTGTGCTCTGCTCAATGTTGAACTGTGTCCAATCCAATTGCTCATAAGCACGTAAAACAAACAACAATCAAATTTACCCGAATTTCGTGACGGACAGTTTCGAAAAAGGATTCACCTGTTCGGAACTTAGATTAAATTGTGGACCAACTTACGAAAAATCCACGAGCAAACGAACGTTTTCTGACCAAAGTTGTTCACGCTCTTTATATTTAAATAACGCAAGAGTTCTTAGGGCAAATTATGGTGCAAAAGGACCGAAGTCAGTCCGAAGTTGTGCCTGTAGTCACAAATGTTGTTTTCCGTGAATTGATGTTTCGAAATTGAAAAAAAAGTAGTCGTACATCGAAGCAGAAGCCCTAATCTGTTTATACAATAGTCTTTTTAATTATCTTTCAATTAATTTCGGTTTGTTAGTTTACTATAAATAAATGAGTAAAAGCCATCCACTTTGCAAAATAAAAATTACTTGATAATTCAATAAAGCCATGGTAGGTTATACTGCGTTTGTATAAAAAATTTATTCGGTGCTACAATATTTACACCAATAAATACTAGTGGAATGACAATTTTTGAGATGTTTGTGTCAGAAGGTATTGATTAAAGTTTTAAAATACACATCGCGACACAAAATCGGTAATTAATATAAAAACCGAGTCCAGTCAAGGGTACACATCGACTAACCGAAAACAACAATATCGATACACGAATTTATTTTAAATCATTCATCAGACACATCTGGTTTCCAGCATGTGTCACACCGATTTAATATTCTAGTAAAGAAGCCTTCACACTGAGATAATGCTGATACATAATAACAAGTCAAACGATTGAAGATTCTGACAAATTCATCGAATTCATTAGTTTTAAAATTAACTTTGCCGCAACTAACGGAAGGTTCTGACCACCTGCAATTAAGTAACGGAGCTTGAGCAGTTTCCCGTGCTTAAACTTTTATCCTCGGCTCGAAACTGAATCAGTATGATCAGGTATGTCGTCATCGATGCAAACATCTAAAATACAAATGGTTTTAAGTTCCCTCCCTCCATCGTCTAATACTTCAATTTGATTTCGTAATAACCATAATTTATGTGCTTTTGCATAAGATTTTTTATGAATCGAACCGTAGTCAACAATCGCCGATCAAGACTAAAGAAATTTCCAGGTGAAACTGTCAGAGGACCCCCAGAAAACTTGGCGGCGATTACATTAATCTTAATAAGGAATTTTCATCAATGTTAGAATTTTTTTAATTTTCAGGAATTATAAATGTAAAATGTAAATGCATATCCATTTACGCCTATATTTCATTTTATTCCTCAAAATTAAAAACCTTTTATACCTTTGTTTGTACAGGGATCGGCACCCACTTAAAATCAATACGTTGTAGGTAAAACAGAATCCATTTCGCCTGGTTGCCCAATTTCGTTGCTAATGTTGCAATATAAAATATTTGCCACACAAATATTCCAATTTTACAGGTGTTCAAGATAAACGATGGAACAGCTGTCATGGCATGATAAATGACAATAAACGATCTACTAAATATGACAAGGAAAGACAGGCCAAACATGAGAAAGATTTCATTGCTAAAATTCCGATCGAATTCGACTACTAAATCCTCAACGATGAGATATGCTTTGAGGCATCCTTCCAAGAGCGTTATTTCTTCATTCTCAGGTTCCTTTCCAATGGAATTGAAACCTTGATAACCCTCGTAGTCGTTACCAACTAACTTCAACTGGGCTCGTTTCTGATCTTCAACAAGCTCCTTGATTTCTGAAGTGAGTACCTCCAAAATTGTACAATAAACCTTAATATAAAATCCTAGAAATAGTGCAAACAGAAAGAACACGATATAATTCGAATCCCAAATCCACTGCTGAATGAACGATAACATCGTTGCAGAAATTCCAAATATTTCAAAGGATTCAGAATATTTCCAGTTTAGTTCACTGTTTATGGCTATGACGCTCGCCAACGCTGCGAAGAAAACCATGTAAAGGGATCCCAAGACTATATCCCTTATGATCTGACGATGAATTTTAACAAAATAATGACCGTATTTGAAATCCGGGGAGTAAATGTTCAGACATGGATGAAGTTGGGAAACTTCGGTGAGTAGCCGCGAGTTTGTTTTCCAAAACTGTATGTTCTTGTTACATTTAAAAATTACAAGTGCCTTAATAAAAACGAAGTAAAGTATAGTGGAATATGATAAAAGTGTGTATGCAAATTGTTCAGTAAATCCCATGTAAATTTTGTATGTGACCTTTGGGCTAAATACAATTATGTACAGCATTTCTCCAAGTACAACTAAGGTTAAATATGAAATGGACCAGAGGAACGCCAAACTTCTGTACTTGAACGTAGTGCTTCCATTTTCCGCGAAACTGAACGGATAAAATCCAGCAAAACGAAGAAAATAAATAAGAGGTTTGGCCGTCTGGAATAGCTTTGTCTCCATACAAAGAACCTGAGATATTGCCTTTGCACCGGAAAAAGGAGAAGCCATTTGAAATATTAAGAAATAAAAGAGTCTATTCGATATAAATGAATTCGTGTCGTTTGTGAGACAGCTTTTCGAGCACTGAATACTTAGTCTATGTTGATTGAACACTTTAACTGATTTATTCGCATCCGTCAGATTGAATAGAAAACTATTTTTTGACATAAAAAACATGAGCTTCAAGGACGCATACAACATATAGGACCATTTGCAGACTCAATCACATTAGTGAAAACCCGTTCCAGACATTGAACAGACTCATAATTATAATTTATAGTATTTCGACAAATTGGAGTTAGACACTTCAAACCCATTTAATTAAATAAACTATTTGAAATACCCTAATGAGATAATCGATTATCGACATCATTGATTACCTCTCACAAAATCCAATCAATGATTTATCCTCAGAGTCAGTGAACAGACTCCCTATTTGCTGCAATATTTGCTATAGGAAATAGGCGTGGTCCGATCATGCTGGCAGAGCAGGTGACAAGATGATGCAGCTGTCACAAATCTATGCTCGTCTAAAGAGATAATCATGCTCCATTAATATAGTTTTCACTGATGATTTAGTAGCTTCCAAAAAGCATAAGAATACGGAAACCAGATGTGTAGGCGCAAATATTTTGGAAACTAACCTCAAACCAAAAGTGGAAACTTAATTCAGAAATCAATTACTCAAATAATTTGTAAGCTTCTAATTGTAAGCTTTTTTCAATTTTCGTAAAAATACAGCTCTGACCCAAATTTAGTCGATTTCGTACAAATTATGTGGGAATCACCTCATGGAATTCGAGTCTCTCTCCTTAACTAGTGACTGTTTCCTGGAAAATAATGACAATAATTGAAAATCTTGTTGAATTTAATTGCAAAAATCATCGATTCGCGATAATTTACTACTTGCGCGAAGGGGCGACGTAGACGCTCCTCCAGGGTAAACCCGATTTGGTAGTAAGGTAGAGGTGATATGCAAAATATTATGTTGAGTTCGGATTAATAATAAAAAATTTCATCGAGATCGGTCCAGCAGTGCTTGAAATTGCCGTCATTTATTTGAAACTATGAAATTTCAAGATTTTTTCCTCAGAAACTGTGTCGGAAACCGATTTCAACCAAATACGAACCAAGGCTACATGTTGACATAAGTAATGACCAGGAAATATTTCATTGAAATCGGTCCAGTAGTCCTTGAAAATTGAAACGTAGGATTTTTCAATTTTCGTAGGTCGAATAGCCTTATAAATTCTTAGTGTAGTTGCACTAACACCAGGAATTTCTAACATCATAGTGTTCGTATCAAACTGTGGTGTTCAAATTCTGAGTCTCGACGTAATCCCTTTAAGTGATTCCATGATTGACGAACATACCAGCGTTTTTAGACTCCAGTCTCATACACAATTGAAATTAAAACTGCATGAAAAACATTTCAGGAAAAACAATTTTTAATTTACTGTGACAAATCAACATAAAATGATAACTCGTTTTCGATATTCCATGAGTTAGAAAAGTGAAATGTTTAGTACAATAGTTAATTAAACTAATCTACAGACATATGCATCGTTTTGAGGCAACGCAAATAAAGCGTATTTCTGAACATAATTTTGAAAGTAGCAATAGTGGGAAAATAACAGGTTAATAAAGCTGGGGTACTTATGTATATGTACCAATTATGTCTTTTCAAATCATTACATAACATCTAGACGACACCATGGCGTCAGCGCATCTTGCCATATTACCATTTAGTTTTGCTGTACAGACATCAAGATAGAAAAGAAAAACAAAACGTGCGATAGGACATGTCTCCTGGCGAGTGACTGTAAACAAATTAATCTTCGCTTTCATCAGCCGTTTCAAACTGGATCAAAATAATTAGATATGTTGCCATCGATGCGAACATCTAAAATTGAAAAAAACCAAACAACATTGATTAACTAAATTACCATGTTTGTTTACAGCAGCATTTTATATTTAATACGTGTAAGATCTGCATTACGATTTCCCGATTCCTCTAGCCCAAATTCAAAGAACTCATCCATGAAATATTAATGTTCCCAGTGTTGTCAACATATACCACATTTACTTTCACATTTTCTAGAATTTGATTTTTTTGTTTTGAAAATCATAGCAATTGCCATGTCAGTTGTCAAACGCGAGAAATTAAAATACTGGATATTCAAAATCCTCTAACGGGATATTTTCATTCTGTTAAGATTTCGTTCAAACTAGTTTTAAATTCAGATTTGGTCGGTTTATACGTTTTTAGGAATTTATATGAAGTAGATTAAAAATGATTTTAAAGGACACGAGCATGGTTCATACAAAAAACAAATTTGATCATGGTAGAAAAACCCCTAGGGAGTAAAATCAAAAGAAATTTTGCTATTTACAAAGAAGTGGTCCAGCAAGCACCTAGCTGTAAAGCTCACAAAATTCCCTGAAAATACAAGTAAAAATATATTTAGAAACAAAATCTTTCCAGATATGACAGCCCTATGATGTACATATGTACATATGAATTTCCTGGAAACGTTTTTGATCATTAAGATTTGAAGCATTTTTGGACTTGAGGTCAAGAAAACATTGAAGAGATAGTGTTAAATTAACTCTACATAGTTGGGGTCTGTTTTTGGCCCAATCGCTCAGCAGGGCCAGAAAGTATGAAAAGCATATGTCCTACCCAGTGCATTGCATCTTACCGTGATCATAAGCTTCCGATCCAGTTTGAAACATTGCCGGGGTGAAATTGCCAAAGGATCGGCAGATAGTCTAACTGCCAGCATGTCAATCTACAGAAGCAATAATAATTATTATTATCATAATGGTTTCAACCAAGCCATGAGCAAAATACACGAGTAACCCTTATTTCGCCATCATGTATCCTCACCTTCGCATGTAAATATATTGGCAAGCCTTTCACGTCAATTCGATGGAGAAAATACAGGATTCCTTTGACTTCTTGGTCCAATTGTGAACATAGGGTTGCGACATGGTAGATTTGCCAAGCATACACAACAATCTTTCCACTCGTGTACAGAGCATCTGTTGGAGAAGATTTAAAGATATAATAAAGTACGAAAAAAGCCCGCGCAAAGATGATGAAGAAAGATGACACAAATGTTATGAACAATTCCAGGTCGAAATGCCTGCTGAATTTTGTGACCAACTCTTCAGTGATGAAATACGCCTTCAAGCATTGTTCCAACCTCTCTATGCTCTGCTCAGTGTTGAGCTGTTGCTTAAAAATAGTTTTTGGTCCTAGCTGAATATCTTTATTTAGCAGCAGCTGCACTCGGTTTTGTAAGATAACAATTCTTTCTATTTCCAACCTAATCACTCGTAAACACATGATGGATATTTTCAAATAGAATCCCAGGAATAAGCCGAACAGAAAATACAATGAAAAATGAATATTCCAAAACAATGTTTGGGTGTAATTCAAAGTGTCAATTAACCATGAGAAGTCCTGTAAGTCCTTAAAAAGGGATTTATATATGGAGGTGATCGCAATGGACATGCAATATATGAAGTAAAACAAACCAACAATCAAATTCAGCCGAATTTCGTGACGGATAATTTCGAAAAAAGGATTCAACTGTTCGGAACTTAAGTCGAATTGTGGACCAACTTGAGAAAAATCCACGAGCGAACGAACGTTTTCAGTCCAAAGTTGGGCATTCTCTTTATACTTGAAAACCGCAAGAGTTCTGAGGGCAAAAAACGAAATTATGGTGCAAAAGGAGACAAGTGTATACGCAAAATTTTCAGTATTTCCGAAGTTGTGCCTTGCTTTTACAATCGGATGAACAAATATTGTGTAAAATATTTCTCCCATGATGAGCAATGCTAAGTTCAAAATTGCCCAGGGACGGGAAAAACTCAGGTACTTCAATCCAGTTTGACTCCCCGTTTTTGCTACGACGGAATGAAAGCCAGTAACGCTTAGAATATTCAGGAATGGTTGCCCGATGTGCAGTAGTTTCTCTTCAATTTCTTCTAGATAAGGAATCTTTGAGTTCATGTTTGAATTCTTAACCATCATTTTTGGACGGATTTTGGAGTTTTTTAATAGATGTTTACAAAATTTGTTCAAGTCAAAATACAAATTTTACATGGTAGCTTCTCTCAGTAAGGCTGAGTTTTGTAGAAGAACAGTGTGTAATTCCGTTCTGGAAGTGTGTGGTAAGTTTTGCTCCTTTTAAACTTTCATAGATTACAACATCATTATTGAGAATACGTGGCTGTAAGAATTCCCGCAATTTTGGTAATTTCATGCTTTGAAGAATTAATGGACCGAGAAGGAAACGTTTCGGACTAACCTTCATTGAAGTCATGTTTACTCAATTTCATATTTAGAATACTGTAGTTTATGTACAAAATTGACATTACGCTTTAATTAAATGATGGTAGATGTCTCATTTGAACTGAATGCAAATAGAAATGAAGGGCGACGTTTTTGCTAGAAAATTAGTTTCTGAAGGCGAGACCATAGCATTCATTTTGAGTCGAGTTTTAATTCAAATACTTACAAAAGTAAACCAGTCAAATTTAATGTAAGTAATAACAACTTTTTAAATGAATTTTTAATTCGCAGTCTTCCTTTCGACTGCACGTGTCGCAAGTCGCAACGCGTGTTTGGGATAGTGGTTGTAGGTAGATGCAATTAAATTGTCAATGAAAAATGTTATTTCATATTGTTTGCGAGTGCCACTTTTGTTGTAAGGAAACTTAGCTAACTAAGGCTAAAGAACATATTACGACCATTTGCTTAAGTATTTCAGAAAATGATCATAAGGTTCCGAGAGTTGAGAAAAGCTGTGAATTAACAACAGCGCGGTATTAAAGCTGTTCAAAAACAGCCTCTTGAACGAAGGGAATTATTCATGAAAATAAAGTGATGCCTTAACTACGTAGTGATATCGGCTTCTTTATTTCTTGATATTCTCAACGTTGACGAACGACTGTTGCTGAAAAATCCCAAACTTTTTGCAGTGACACATCTACTAACCTGTAATAATCCTATTGAATTTGGAGAAGATTGGATGATCCGTTAAACCTCAGAAAATTATAACAGGTCGTATCTAAAAACTTAATACAGATACGTAAATACGGCTCCCACAGAGGTGCTGTCAAAGAAGCAAATACCAATACTTCCCCCCGAAAACCTTTATGATTGCGTTAAGATATCGACCAGTAGGAGTCGCACAAATATCACCTTTCCTTTGGTAACTTCCGCTTTAGTGTTAGTCACACCTGCTGTTTCCCTTCAATTGCTGCTTTGAAATAGAGGAGAATTATGAGGTACATCGAGACAGACGCCAAAATCTATTTGCAAAATATGCACTTTAATCATCATTGAGTTAATTTCAGATTGTTACAGTTTACTACAAATAAACGAGCGTAAAAGCTATGGACTTCGCAAAAAACATGTACTGCATTACAGGATTTTGGGGTAATTGATACTCGCAAACGAATAAGATCGCGCTAAAAACCAAGATTTAAAATATTGATTCATCATCGTCAAATTATATTGATCTAGTTATGACCTAAATATTATGAGCTCCAACTTACTGTTGTTATTATTGCTGCTTGCATGACTTTCTCTATCTAATCCAGGTACATGTACTATTGAAGTTTTAAATTAAATTATATTGGAAATTGGATGTAGATGTATCTATTGGAATGGTTGCACAGGGAGGATTCACTGATATTTATGCTGAATGCTATACGAACATGAATATGAATTTATTCATGATTTTTTTCCGGATGGCACCCATATCATCCAAGTTAAAGGCTAAAAGGTGTAAGGTTTAGATATACCATGCCAGGTGACTGGTTTTTCATATGTTGTGAGTGAGGTAATTTTCTAATCTAAAATCAAATCAGATAATCTTGAAATGAATTTTTGTGCTCATTTTGTGTAATTAAGTATATACAAAAAACATTTTTGTATCTGCAAATATTTTGTCGGCGATTTCAACACTGGACGTGAATTATATAGTACGTCTCTTATTGATAGAATGCTTCATTCTTAATCATGGATGATGTTCGATTCCCTCATGTTTAGCAATTATTTTTCCAAATTTATTATCTCCCAAGGGTAAAGCTCAAAATCCTAGTTACATTGATCATGGATATGAAGCAGCGTAAGGTTTTGTTACGAATATGATCATGATTATGGGGTGACTTTTATAAATTATGGTTAACTTGCTAACAATGGGAAGTAAGCCATCAAATAAATAATAAATGGAGAGGGTATTTGGAAAATACTTTAAGTTTAATAATTGTGAGTCAAATCAAGTTGGATAACAGACTGAGGACTGAACGTGTGCTCAAACCGTGTATTTTTACATTACCTGATGTGTCTCTCTGCAAGTTCACTGCCGTTTATATATTATCCCAATAATTCAGAGTAAGCATAATCTTACATCATTGCACAATATCAAGTGTCTTGGATTTATTATAATATTTGATTAGCTTTTACATTTTATAGTATGACTTAATACCAATGTTTGGTGTTACAATAGCATTATGTTGTAACAGATTTCTTTGGAAAATCTGCATTTTTCAAAATTGCTTATTCCTTATTTCCGCTCAGACTTTCAGCTATACAGACCCCAGAATATCAAAACCTTTAGACATATCATGAACCCCTAAACATCCGCCATGTAGTAAGTTACTCCGACATTCGGATATTCCTTTTATTAGTGTCTCTACAGCCCGATTTTCCGCGATTAGCGAGGTATCTGGACTTCTAGACATCGTATGGATTAGTGAGTGCTAGTTTTAGTTCAGCCAACATTTGTTGCATTGTTCAATCGACTTTAATGTTTAAAATCCTACCAGTGTTATCAATGCAACTAGAATAACCATCAAATAGATTCACAAGCAGCTAGTTCTACTTTAAATGATTATCAATTTTCCAAAAACAAAACTAAAGCGAAAAACCATGTGATGAATCCAGTCTTCTCCTATTGTTTCCGTTAGTTACTGCTTTGAAATTGGAGTAAAATTATGACGTGCATAGACACAGACGCCAAAATCTGTTTGGAAAATATAATTTTTCAACAAAAGTTATTGATTTACAAGAAATAATTTGTTTAGTAATTGTATTCTAAGAGATCAAATGATTTGAGCTTTAACTTACTGTAACCAGGGTCTTTCTATCCAAATTAAAATAATGGCCTGGGGATATTTGAGGCGGGTCAGTTGACAATTTTGAAATAAGCATTTTTAACTGCAAAATGTTAAAGCAAGAATGTTTTTGAAAAATGTAAAATCAGAACAATCAGCAATAAAAAACAAATATAACAGTTTTTCACATAACCCAAACAGATATTCCCCGAATTCGTTACTTTAAACTGTACGACATTATTGGTATTTATGCTTCTGTAAGGATTATTGTAAATAGACACGATGCTTTACCTTGAATCTTAAGGGGGCCGGATAGCTCCCAAAATTTATACCGCGAATTTGTGAGAGGACTGTTTTCGACGAAATAGTAATCCAAGCAGAGCAAGTGGCGAGGTGATACAATTGCCATAAATCCATGCACGTGTAGAGAAAAGCCCACACCGCATTCAGATAACTTTCATGGAGGATGTAATAGATTCCAAGGAACATAAGCACGGAAACGAGAAATGTTGAGAGCAATATTTGAAAAATTAACTCAAAACAAAAGTGGAGATTAAATTCAGAAACTAATTCCTCCATTGCGTTGTAAGCATTTAAGCTGTTTTCGATTTTCGTGAAAATGCGATTGTGCTCAAAATATTTTTGAGACTGTATACATTGTGTGGGAATCACCGCCATAGAACCTGATTCTCCCGGATGAAATAATTTGACAGAGTCCTTCAACTCATTTGTTATCACTGAAAATCCTGTTGAGTATAGTTGTAAGAATAGGGCCATGTATAAGGTGGATGTGAAACGCGTGGCAGTTCCAATACTGTATAAAGTTTGCCCTAGAGCTAGATAGACAGCCATTGCTATATCCGTGTTGCCATATTTTATGGAATAGTAAATAGATTTTCCTGAGCCTAGCACGCACCCTATGATAAAGTAAGCAATACCTGCTGATAATAACCTCAGTGTTGACAATTCTATTTTGGCAAAAGCGTCCAAATCTTTACAGGCTAAGCTGCGAACGTCATTGCTAGATTGGATGCTAAACAAAACTTTAAAGGATTGACAATTGAAATGCCAGAATTGGGTGATTTTATTTCGTCGAAGAAGACTAAAGGCCCTAAACGTAATTGCATTAATACCAAAAATGATTACCATAATAGTGTTAGCAACTCTCTCGGTGGGATTCATATTCTGAGACTGAATATATGCATTGTAAGTGATCGCGCGATAGACGAACATTTGTATCAGCAGAAATAGAACAAAATATGTCCAGATCGCGGAGCCAGATAGAATTTTTGTAGAAATTTGGAGGTTTTGATTAAAACTTAAGGGAAAGTAGCCGAAAATTTGTAAACTGGTTAATGTAGATTTGAATATTTGATGCAATTTTTTCTCGGTTGATATTTGTGAGGGTGCTATGTCGCTTTTAGCGCCGGTAGATTTCCTGGTCATTTTGCTTTATTGATGTTTGAGGATTAAGCGTTCATTTCCTGTCTAATGTTTATTGAAAGTAATACAAAGTGTAGACGTATTAACTATACGTCTTCAACTATTAGATCTTAAAGTTATAAAACATGTTACGTATCCTGTATTGGTCACAGGAATTTTATTTTCACGTTAGGAAAGAGTTCAATCTTATGGCCTGCCCATCAATATCCAGCAATGACTCTCATACTTACTATCAAAATCAACTTAGCAGGTTGCAAAAAGTTTGCTTTCTTGAAAGGACGTATTTATTATAATAAGAATTAATAAGTTTCCGCTCGTTAAAATAAATTGGACTTTTAGCCCTACTTGCAAATTATTACCGCATTTTAATCTTAATAATGTATTTGAAATGCCATTTAGGTCATTTTAATAGAATTAAAAAACCGGGATTGCAATATTGACGTATACTTGATAATACTACGCAGGTGTAGGTCAGAGGTCGGATTTTTGTAGGAAGACGGGAAAATTCTTCCCAGGGAGAAAATATTTCTGGCAGGGAAAATCTCAAAGGTGAGGGATTTAGTTTTACGAACAGGGATTTTTTAAATCGTTGACCTTTTTTTGTGACACGGATTTTCAAATTTGTTGGCGTGTTTCAGGGGATATTGTTATTCAAACAGGGATTTTTAGATTGATTGGTCTAATTTGGCAGGGATATCACGTCCTGTAGGGAATTTTTGTCTGCCAACAGGGATTTTGATAATCGTTGACCTTTTTTTCAGCAGGGATTTGGAAATCGTTGAGGACCTCCCAGCAGGGAGATAATATTTAGCAGGGAAATTCAGAAATTATCTTCCAGGGATATTTACAAAAATCCGAAACCTGGTGTAGGTTATTGTGGAAGATTTTTTCCATGGAAGAAGTGTCCCACCAAAAAGAAGTGTAAACCCAAGGGAAACTATATAATCATGCATATAAAATGTCATTTATTTTGAATTTTTTTGTATAGATAATTACAGGGGTTTTCAAACTTGTGGACCTTTTTTATCAAGACGATCGAATCGCGGGGACCTTATAAAAAAGCAGCATCCATACCAATCATTATAACAACTGATTCCTTAATAGTTAATTATTTTAACATAAATTAAAGTATATTGAATCGTATCAAATATAGATGGTCATAGAAGTTCCTACAAAGTTTGTATTGTAAGTTTGATACATTTGGAAATAAAATTAATAATTTCACATATTGTAAAAATCTATGATACTAAATAAGTATATTCAACACAAAACAAGGCATCATTAGGTAGAAATGCGATTTTTTATTCTACAGTGGCAGTACGGTGATGGTCAGGAATGTTTTCTTTGGGGACAATCTGATTGCCTTCTCGAAATATACTAATTATTCTGGAAGTAGTCAATGCTAAGGAGATAGAATAGATCCCGAAACTACATATTTTTTAATCTCGTGAGGAATTTTTGCAAAAATATTTACGACCGTAGTTAAGTACCGGTGAACATATATCCAGGCGAGAATGAAAGTTTGAAAATTCTGCGAAATTTTTTGCCGTGAATGTATCGCCCAAACTTGTAGGTTTTTGTTAAATTTGTATATTACACGTTATTTAACACACATAAAAAAAATTTAATTTATACGGCACAAGTTTTTGTATGCGGTTTAACAATGTACATTATGTAATACAATACATATAATTATAAAACAGTACCTAACATATCATCAAATTACATATCCATTTTTTAGATGTTTCAAAATATATACCGTTATACAAGAAATTGCATGTAGATAAAATCAACAGTTCAATTAAAAATGAATTCCGACGTTTCAGTTGTGCATTTCTTAAGTTAACTTGCTACGAGAAATTATGTATTCATATTTTAGCATTTCTTAAAATTTAATAACATTACGGGAATAAATATTTGTTACACTACCAAATTACTTCTGCACTGCATGTTCAGCTAACACCAATGAATTCAATGCAACGTCCAGGTGTCATTTGACCCACTTGTAAAGCACTAGTCAGGATTAAAATACCAAGTCTTTGCAGAATTGTTTCTATGTTTACAAAGTAGATACTTGCCAATAAGTACATAGTGATATTGGAATACAATAACGGTTTCTTTCAATCCATGCTTTGAAATTGGAGCAAGATTATAACGTACATCGTTACAGTCGCCAAAATCTATTTGAATAAAAACAATTTTATAATCATATTCTAATATTTCTATAAATTCTACAGATCTAATGTTAAAGGCAAATAATTTCAGCTACAACTTACGGTTATCAGGGTATTTCTATTCAAAATGAAGTAATGGCCTGGAGAGATCTGCGGTGGCTCAGTCGACAATTTCAGTACAAGAGCTTTCAGCTGAAAATTTTAAAACAAACTAATTATAGTGTTAATTATTAGTTTACTTCAAAATGAAGTTGATCCCAACAGCACAGAAATGATATGATTCAAACCCCTGATCTCACAGCCATGTGTATTGTGCATCAATAAATTATTGCCTTCCTTAGCTCACATAAAAATATTCAAATATATCACGAGTTAGCAAATACAGCTTTGAAAGAATAGTTTCAAGGGGATTTGAGCCATAAAGCGAGGTTGAAACAAATATTGAAAAATCTGGAAGGATGACTAAATCTTGGAGCAGTTTATTTTACTTTTATCTCCAAAGTTGCTAGGGGATGGGGAAATAGGATTTTTCCCCTAGTACACTAAAGTAGAGGGATTTCTGTAGCGGTATGACAATATCATTTAATATGTTACCCTATGTCTTAATTGGACGGTATAACTTCCCAGATGTAGCTTACGAAGCTGCGAAAGAACTCTCTTTGACGAAATCGTAACCCAAGAAGAGCAAGTGGCCAGGTGGTACAACTGCCATAAATCCATACTCGCATAAAAAATATACCATGTCCCAAATCCAAGATTTGCACGAAAGAAATAGTAAATCCCAAAGAACATCAGCACAGAAATGAGAAGTGTAGATAGCAACATATGAGAAATTAATTCAAAGCAAAAGTGGAGGCTGAATTCAGAAACTAATCCCTCAATTAGGTCGTAAGCTTTCAAGCTGTTTTCGAGTTTCGTGACAACATTATTATACTCGAAATTTTGCTGAGATTGTACAAATGGCGTAAGAATCGCCACTATTGAACCCGTTTTTTTCGGCGTAATTAATAGCGCAACTTCCTCCAACTCATTAGCTATCATTGAGAATCCTGTTGAATATACTTGCAAGAACATGGTCATATACAAAATGGAGTTAAAACGCGTGGCAGTTCCAATGCCGGAGACAACTCGCTGCACACCTAGATATACAATCCATGCTGTTTCATTGTCATAGTCGAAATTTAGAGATCCGTACAGAGTGATTCCAAAGCCAAACATGCAACATAAGATGAAGTAGACAATACACGCAGATAGTAACCTCCGGGTCGACATTTTGATGTGGGTAAAATGTTGGCGCACTGAACTGTGGACGGGAAAACTGGTTTTTAAGTTGAAGATTGGATCCAGTGATTGGCAATTGGAACGCCAGAATTTTGCGATTTGTTTTCTGCGAAGGATGTTGAAAATTCTGAACGTGGTTGCGGTGGTATCCAGTACTACCAACATCATAGTGTAAGCAACGTTCTCCATTGGATTTAATTCCTGTAACTTAACGTATTCCTTATAAATGATGAAGTGATTGAGGACCATTTGTGCAAGGAGAACAATAATGATATACGTCCATATGGCGGAGCAGGAAAAATTGTCCGTGAAAATTTCAAAGTTTTCATTAAAACTTAAGGGAAAATACCCAAAAATTCGTAGACTGGTTATTACGGGCTTAAATAGTGTGTGCAATTTTTCCTCAGTTGAAATGCGTGCTGGTGCGGGGGTGACATTTTGTTTGTCGTTTGCATTTATAGAGTTAGAGATCATTTTGCTTGATGGATGTTGAGCTGTCGCGCTGCTTTCCTTCCTGGTAGTCGACAGACGTATTGAACTGGGCAATGTGCAACTTATGCACTTTCTTTACCTATTCTTCCAGAGTTGTGTAACATCTTATCCTATATTGTTGGCACACTTCATTTTCACAAAATGACTACGGCTTTAGGAGGACCTCGTAAGACATACATATACATCGTCAGCAATTTTGAACAATGCAATGGCTCTCAATAAATGACACTTATCCAGAATTCCCTTGCTTAGGCTGAAGAGCTCGTCTCTCCTATGAAGAGCACCTTTTACAAGATTAGAGCTGTTGAAATAAATTCTGTTTGATACGTTTTCACTACATGCTGGAAATTCGTGTTTGTATTAATGATTTTAATTTATTTTGAAAGCTTCTTGAAAAAATAAGTTTGGAAGGTTTAATATGAAATTCAATGTGGATTTGTGAATTTGGCGAGATTTAGGCGATTTTAGTTTTTAAAATCATTTCGTTCAGACTCTATGACGTGTGATAAGGATGACTATGTTCTTCATTAGAAGTCATTAGCTTTAGTGTTGTTGTCAACGTTTTAGTTAATATTCTAGTTGTCCATACAACTACATATACAGGACAACTTTATGCAGCTCTAAATTTTTTAAACTACTATTCCTTACAAATTACATGGTTGTTATTGGGACGAAATTGTTATCAATGCACATTCTGTAATTTGGAAGGTTTTATTTAAACTTAAGGGGTAGTATCCGAAAAATCATAGGCTGATTATTATCAATTTAAATAATGTATGCAATTTCGCATCAACTTACATGCGTGCTGGTACCGGGTGAAAGCCATAATCCTTTTTACATTAATAAATATAATTTGAGATCATTTTTCTGAATGGACGGGAGCAGGCATGTGTAACATCATGTAGCTAGCTGACACTAGCAATTCTAGATGTAAAAATGTCTGCTGTATCCAGAGTTTGAGAATTATCAAGCAGTTATTAACCATGACCATGAACTTGACCATGAACTAGACCATGAACTTGAACATGGACATCAATTTCAAGCCATAGCATTGTATGTATACTTAGAAATGGAAAGGCTAGAAATTTACTTAAAATTTTATTTTGATTCATTTTCTACAATTAAGCATCAACATTTAGAATAGGTAACGATTTATAAAACTAAAGTTTTTTCAGCTGCGTGTTTTTGTAGAATGGCGAAATGTGAAACGCTTAGGATTTAGGATCCTTCGTCCATTTTTTGTGGAGTTTAACTTCCAGGATCAACATCTTCTTCGCACTGCTGAGATACTTCTGATGTGCTAATTTTCCAGTTAAAAAAAATACGATTATTGAAAGCAAATACTAGACAACAAATCAAGCGAGAATTAAACCAAGAAGAAAAAGTAACAATTTTGCTTCTAATAATTGAGCTCGTTGAAAATCCCGACATATCGGCTTCGCAATTTCCCACAAAAACGTTAAGATTTAATTAGCGAATAAATACGAACTTGACACTTGACCATAAAAAGTCATGTTCATGCTCATGGCTTTGTAGTTCTTTGATCCGAACTTGATCATGGTATTGATGTCAAGTCTGGCCATAATATTAAAACATATATACGTACATATATACACAAATTATATATATGTATATAATTTTATATAAAATGTAATATCGAATATTTATATGTATTGAATTATATGTATATATATAATATATATATCTATATATATATATATTTCAATACCTATAATAATAATAATCATAATACTATATATATAATCATGTATATATTATATTGGTGTTATTATTATTATATTGAATTCTACCAGCTAGAATACCATCTCACATCCTTCGTATTGAAACTGGTCGTAGAAGAGTTTATGCAAATATTCTGATCCTCGCTATTAGGTTCTGGTTCCGAATCTTGATAATGCCGGACACCCGGTTGACAAAAATATGTTATAGGCGTCTTTTGTTAAAAAATCCCAAAAATAGCTGGGTCTCGCACATACAAAATATTTTGTACAAAATTAATATGGCTGCTGTCTGGGAATTTCAATCGGCAGAATATCTCTCACATTATTTTAATGTCATCAGCTCTTCTATTCATGATCTGTATACAGACTCCGACTTAGAACTCTCGAGAAGTGACAAACTATCCCCGCATTCTTACTGTCGCATTAAGAACCACTTCTCCACCTCAAAATACCTTCTCTTAAACCTTCCTATTATATACCATAGAACAATGGCTAACTTAAGGTTAGACTCACGGCGTATCTACGGGAGAAATTGTAAATGTATTTTCACCACCCCGGAAAATTGCAACTACTGTAACTTAAATGAAGCTGATAATATAATACATCTTCTCGCTAAATGTCCTCACTTTACCCCCTACAGAAACTCCATTAGTAAGTATAATCTATCTAACTTTAACAACGATTCATTTTTATCATTTGTCAAATCCACCTCTTCTGAAGTTATTTGTGATATTGTTAATTATATATCCAAATGTATTAAATTAAGACACTTGCATGATAACTACCACTCTGATTTATTTTAAGGTAAAAAACTCTGTTTGTAACTCAAGGATGATATGGGTGCTGCCCGATAAGATTCCTAATAAATTCATTCATTCATTCATTATTATATTGAATTATATATATGTTATTATTATATGTTATACTATATATATATTATATTTATAATTTTTTAGAGATATTTTATAGATGTAAATATAATATATGTAGTACAATATATAATAATAATAATATATCCATATATATATATATATTTTAATATTGTGATATCGTGACACTGTAAAATTGGGATATCGTGATATTGTGATATTGGGATATAAATTAGCAACCAACGCATTAAGCAATACTATTCCATGGTCAAAATCTAAAACTAATTACAAATAAAATACAGCCACATAGTTCGCAAACAATTACAATGTACAAACGACACTGCAGCCGTGATGGAAAGCATTATTTAATTTACGAATATGGGTACTTCCAACCCGCTGCATTTTCAATCTATTCCAAGTAAAAGAGTGGTTACGCCTCGTACTGCAAAATCCAGAAACACTGGAGCGGATTCCCTTTCAATTCCATGAAACGGGCCAATTTTGATACCAACTGGTATAACCGCAGCAATCCTTTTCTTACACCACCACGTTTTCTTACTGTCTATGAATCTTAACCTGGATGCCAGCACAGTTTTTATATCCATTGTGTATTCTGGCAAAGTAAATAGGTTTCCGAACCCAGCAACAAAAATAGTAGACACATAAATTGACGTTGAAATCAAGAACAAAGCAACAAGAAGGTTGTGAGAAAATGCTCTGATGGATCCATAACCCGTCATGATCGCAATTTAGAGCAAAACCAGTTTGTAAACATACAGTGCAGTTGAGGAACCCTCATTAAGTATCTGAATAGTTCGCTGAGCTACAACACATTGTGAAATCATCACCACCGGGTCAATATTTTGGGCGTCGTGATCTCTACGGAAATTTAAAAAATTAGCAAAATTGATTACGAATTTAGTTGTTGCAAAAATTTAGTATGAGCTCACCTCAATGTATCAGCTACCTGGCGCAATACTGAGTTTACGTTTTCATAAAATAGAATGGTGTTGTTCAAAAACATTGCTGCGGGCAAAGCGTACATGAATTCCAGGAATAATTCTTGCAGAAAAAGTATCATAAATGTCAACGGGTTTTGCAAGGACGTGTGAAGCAATTGATAAAGATGGAGCTGTGTGCAAAACATGGCCTCAAGGATTCCCAAAGTTACACAAAATGCACTAATGGTGTAGGGAACCAAAATTGCGAACATCTCTCGATGCGTCCATTGTTTATCCAATTTGCAAATTGAACGCGATCCTGTGAGCAATATTATAATAATATTCACCAATGAGATATTGCACGACTACAATAAGCTATAAATTCAAGTGTCACAAATTACCTTCCAATTTTAAAATGCAATTATCTCCAAAGAACGTGAAGTTAAAAATTGTTACCGTGACATCACCATTTAGAAAAAACATCAGAAACTGAACAAAAACTGCATATGTATGTATAACTAAAAATACGGCATGAAGAGCAATATCATGCGCTAGAGACGTGTCATGCTGTACGATGATTTTCAGAATAAAAAAATACCAAGCTACACATAATCGAAAAGCCCCATACAAAAACAATATAAAGGAAACGGTTTTCCGCGTTTGGTTTCCAATTCGCATCTCAACATTTTCGTCATCCTTCAGAATGAGCTCAAAAGGCAGAACATAGAGCTTTGCTGCTACTTTGATCAAGTAGATGTAAAGACTTAAATCAGACGGACGCAACATACTCCAATTTGTATTGAAAACGAATTCAATTAGAAGCTGAATGAAGCGACTGAAAGGATAAAACTGTAGTTAAGAAAAAATTGTGACTGTCTTTACAACAAAGGTTTACCAGCAAGTATGGAAAAATACTTTAGTGTTCAGTTCTTGGACGTGTAAAATGGAATGAATTATTTGATGTTTTTCAATTCATATAAAAATAATCGAATGTACAGTAAATTCTTTTCCGGGTAGGGCATTAGCGAGCAATTAAACTGTTTTTGTCAAAATGATTTACAAGTAAACATTTTTTGGTGCCCCTCCAGATTTTCGAAATTCGACCAAAAGTAGTTTGCTCATACCCTGAGTACTAATTTAAGTCACACCTGCCACCTGAAAAATCCTTCAGAGTTTTTTAAAAAAATTTGGCGCGAAGTCAGTTTGTCCCGAAATTCAAAACTTTAAATTTTAAATGGCATTTAACATGGGAAATTACAAGCATCACGTACCCGCACCTTCAAAAAGTTGAAGTTTTTTGTCAAACGGTTTTCCGTATACCAGTACTCTGCTACCTCTTCTGCCAACAATATAATCAGCTAAATGAGCATATTTACGACTTTTAGGTTAGGAATTGACAATTGTATGTATAGATAACAGTAACCATATATATAAATGTAGAATAAATTATTAAATTAAATAATTAAAATGAACAGTTAGCCATTGTATATATGTAACGTAAATATGTAAAACTTGGATAGAGTATGAAACAGTATGGGCGCAGTGGTGCCACCGTTGGGTTGAAACCACATTTCCTGAACTTTACAAAATTTTAAATTTTAAAATATTTAAATGAATGTTAGTACTGTAGTTTTCTAAACATGAAACAAAAAAATCTAAATTTTGAAATTTGTAATTTGCCTTACAATTTGTACAAATTTAGTGGTTTTGCGTGTAGCAAAGCCTTTTTAATACTGCTGAAGTACTTTTAGAAATTTTAAAAGACAAATAGGAAATTTTTAATTTTTGTACTTATTCCAATCCATGTCAGTGGAAACTTTCTTGGCGGGGTAGTTGACAAAATCAGAAAACTTGACAAATATTTCGGGTTTTTTCTCGTCGGGGTAGTTGACAAAATCAAAAAAGTTGAAAAAAAATATGGTATTTTTTTAAAGGTAGTTGATAACTGGGGAACAGTTGACATTTCGGTCAGAAATTGGTTACTTGCCAATTTGGAACTTTTTCCGCCCCCGGGTATCGCCTTAGTTAGCCCCAAGCTCAAGCAAGGTATGCCCAGTGGAACTGTGCACCATGGGTTACGGCTTTTGGAAACATTATGCACGAAGTTATGTTCCAAAATGGCAATTGACAAAATAAGTTCAAAATAATTTATTTCGAATGTTGATCTTTAGCTGAAAATTGAACAAGCGGTTTTTCTGGTCTGGTTACATATGTACAATAGTCAACTATCTGCAATCGCAGCATTGATTACTGCTAACCCTACATTGTCTGAAGGTCACCAATTTTTCTGACGTTATAAGAGGAATGTCGTAATAGCGGGTGATTTAACCTCGAATATATACTGCGGGGAGATTCTCAGTGTGTAGTTATAGGGAAAGTTTCGCTATAGGGAGAGACGTTTTAGAGAGAGTCGATTATATGCTCATTTAGCGGATTATATTGTTGGCAGAAGAAGTAGCAGAGTACTGGTATACGGAAAACCGTTTGACAAAAAACTTCAACTTTTTGAAGGTGGGTACGTGATGCTTGTAATTTCCCATGTTAAATGCCATTTAAAATTTAAAGTTTTGAATTTCGGGAAAAACTGACTTAGCACCAAATTTTTTAAAAAACTCTGAAGGATTTTTCAGGTGGCAGGTGTGACTTAAATTAGTACTCAGGGTATGAGCAAACTACTTTTGGTCGAATTTCGAAAATCTGGAGGGGACACCAAAAAATGTTTACTTGTTAGTCGTACATGTGGGGTTAATCTTTTCCTCTTCCACGTTATAATATTGGGTTTAAGATTATCAATTCAAGTTGTTGTCAATTATAACAAAAACTGTGAGTGCACGGTGGATTCCTTCCGGGGGATCCTAATAGGCAAGTATTTAATTGCCTGGATGGTTTTATGTTAAAGGTTAATTTAAACCGGCACGACTTGGAAAGTAAATTTTGGAAAATTTTCTCCTGGCTGTGATAGCTCCTGTTCTTATTGATGGTATTTGACAACCAATGTAATTAAAACTTATAAAGATAATGCAATGTTTTTTTGTAAAACGTTGGCTAAACTAGTACAATAGTATAGGAATTGTTCATTATTGTCGTTATTAATACGGTATATTACCGCCAAAGAACGCAGGGCTAAGTGGACTCCTTTTTAATCGTGAAATTTGCATCAGAGAAGTCTGGAGATTTAACGTTTTAGGAATATTATGCATCATATTATGCATTAAGTAGCTTCTTGGACATCAATATCCAGGATGTATACAAACGGGAAATAAAAGTTTTTGATCATGTGACTTAAGATAAGGGGCCGTTTATTTAATACGTGACGCTAGCTAGGGTTAGTGGTGGTAACTGATTATGTTACAAATCGTTACAAGGGGTTGGTCGTGGTACACTGATTTGTAACGTAACATTGCAATGTACCCATCATATCTTAAAGTTCGACTACACTGTTTTTTCGAATTACCTCTATGACACCTGTCGTTGTATTTTTGAATGCAAACTTTGCATACAAATTTAAACTAGGAGGCTATAGGAGGCTTTAAGGCTAGGAGGTTCTTTTTTAAGGAACTGTAAGTTTCTTATATTAGGTTCAAAATGTCAATTGTGTGCATAGTATGTAAGGAATCATATCTGTGGGGGTCCTAGGTTGCAGATCCAGACATTTAAAATACAGATATATAAATACAAAATCTGCCCCTTGGGAACATTTGTGCCGTACAGTGTAAGTTGTAAATGTACCATAAACCATAAAGAACATTCTGGTGAAATATTTTTATCGTTACTCACGACGCATCGGTTAGGTGCTGTCGACCAAATTTGCCATTCAATTTTGCTCAAATTTGTTCAGAATGTAGTACGTTCATATCATTGTACAATGGGACTTTAAAACACGCAAACTCATGACCCATGGTATGACCTCTACAGGTCAATATGGTACTTCCTGTGCTGACCATAGTTAAATCATTTTAACCTGTGGAGGTCACTCCATGGTTCATGGGTTTCCATGTTTTAAGATCCCCTTATACAATCGTGTTTACTCCATCCTGACAAAACTTGAGGAACAGCGGACAATAAGTATTGTCACCAACTACGGGCAACTCCACCTCACCTATAACCGACCCCTCTGGGATAAGGGCAATACAAATCTGCCAAACTGTTCCTAATAGTTGCATACATTTATCCCATCAATTTTAGCCAATTCGGTATTCCTCACTACAATTTACAAAACTCCTAGTGAGGATATTGAGGTTGGATATTCAGAATTGGATAGCCAGTCTTATTACTAAAACATTGGTTCAAAAAGATCTTTTTGCATAAATAAATTCTTTTAAGAATACGCTACTATAACAGCTAATTATTTTAATGTATAAATAAGGCTTGCGTTACAGGGGGTGGGGGGTCATATAGGCATACGTTACGGTTGCGTTACGCGGGGTGGGGGGTACAGTAAAATGTGCCATTTCAAGCGTTACGTATTAAATGAACCGCCCCTAATGTCGGAAGGAAAACTTTAAATAAACCTTCACTGAAACTTGAAGTTATTACGCAAGGTAAACCAAATACATTAAAATAATTCGAACTATTATACTATTTTTACAAATTAGAGTTCTGTAAATATATTTAATAAATATAAATTGTTGACAGTACTAATTTATCAATTAACTATTTATACTTTATAAAGTCACTTCTTTTCCTGGAGTGTGCAAACTACTGTAAGTGAAAATAAGTCCGTATAATATTAAAAATTCAAGCGTTTTGTTTAATCATTAGGGTTATTAAAGGAGTTTTTCAACACTTGGTCTTATTTCCCATTGTTCGAGAATATTTATTGTCCTCAAGGAATTCATTTGTCTTACAACGTATTGTTCTGCGTATACCCGAAAATATGCATTACGCGTTGATTGATTGGATTAGTGAAATTGTATACTATTCAACACGTAGCTAAGCGAACAAATAGTTTTAGTTAAATATAAAAAATGTTCTCTCGTAAAAGTCTTCAGCATAGTGTTTCTGAACTCAACCCGATTAGTAGTCCTGAACCGAAAATAAACCCATTTCTGTTCCCGAAACCGGAACCGACATGTTCGAGTCCGGGACATTTTTGCCTTCCCGGAACCGATCCCAAAAATAAAACCGTTTCCGAACCGATTTCGACGACAGTGCATAAATTAGGGTTCAGATTAATTCGTAATTAAACTGGTAAATGCCAATAATAGAAACCGCATTTTAATCGGCATAGCTTACACAACGCCTGACATCTTCTCTGCAATGGAATTCATTTTTTGCTTTTCGAACTCGCTAGACACCGGCCTTTCTACATTAGTTTGTTTTAATTGTGTCATCTTGTATAGACATGCACTTAGGTGTAAGTGAGAAGGTAGAGCCCGAACGAAAATGGACGCTAAACGGGAATTCCGGTACACGGGATGCACAAAAAGTCACGAGCCACTTTGGCTACGTTAGGATATTCTTCGAAAATACTTGGAAATTCTCAAAGCAGGAACGGACAGTGACTGAAACCGGTAACTTACATTCCGGCGCCACACTTCCATAGCATTTGAATCGTAATAGAGTACAACTTTGAAGCGGAAGGTGGCAGAAAATATATAGGATTCAGGTTTGTGGAAGTCAAAATTGTGTCGTCTTGTCGATTGGTAGTTAAGAAATACATGTTTCGGATTTTCATCCAACCTGTCAGCTTTAACAAACCCTTTTTGAAAACATTCGGTTCTAATCTTTGTACCCGTAACTGGACGGAAATTTAACGGTTCTTTAAAGTTTAGTTTCGTGTTTGTGCGTTGTATTTTTTTCGTAGCTGGTTCTATCTACTTTAAATGGTTACCAATTTTCCAAAAACAAAACTAAAGCGAAAAACCATGTGGTGAATCTGGCCTTCTCCTGTTGTCTACGTTAATTTCTACTTTGAAATTGGAGTAAAATTATTCCTTGCACCGACGCAGACGCTCACATCTGTTTGTAAAAGACAATTTTTCATTAACAGTGATTGATTTACGAATACTAAATTTTTTAGTAATATTCTAAGAAATAAAATGATTTGAGTTTTAACTTACCGGTGTCTTTCGATCCAAATTGAAATAATGGCCTGGGGGTGTTTGAGTTGCGTCAGTTGACAATTTTGAAATAAGCCTTCTCAGCTGCAAATGTTAAAGCAAAAAGGTTTTGATTAGATTTTCAATCAAAACAATCAACAATAAAAGCAAAAAATTAAGTGTCTCACACTTAACACACGCAGATATTTCCCGATTTGTAACGTGTTGGGTGAATGAACTTTAAAATGCACGACATTGCTGGCATTTTTGCTACTGTAAGGATTATTGTATAGAGACACGACGCAATACTATTTCAAAACTTTACCCTGAATCTTAATCTAATAGGAAAGCTCCCAAAATTGCGCCCAGGAATTTGTAAGAGGACTAATTTTTAAGCAATCGTAATTCAAGAAGAGTAAGTTGCGAGGTGATACAACTGCCATAAAATATAGACAAAAGCCCATATTGCATTTACATATAACTTTCATGGATGATGTAGTAGATTCCAAGGAACATCAATACGGAAATGAGAAGCGTTGGCAGTAAAATTTGAAAAATTAACTCAAAGCAAAAGTAAAGACTGAATTCAGAAACCAATTCTTTAATTGCGTTGTGAGCATCTACTACTGTTTTCGATTTACGTGAAAACACGGTGGTGTTCAAAAATATTTTTGTACACATTTACTGTACACATTGTGTGGGAATCACCTCCAAGGAACCTGAGGTTTCCTGCTGAATTAATTTGACAGATCCTTACAACTCAGTAGTTATCACTGAAAATCCTGTGGAGTACAGTTGTAAGAACAGGGCCATGTATAGGGTGGACGGGAAACGCATGGCAGTTCCAACACTGTGTAAAGTCTGCCCTAGAGCTAGATAAACAGCCATTGCTATACTCATGTCGCCATATTTTATGGAATTGTGAATAGATTTTCTCTAGCCCAGCACTCAACCTATGACAAAGTAAGCAATCCCCGCCGATTATAACCTAGTAAGAGTATAGGTTTGCACAGCATTGTTCACAAAATTTGATTTCCTGAAGTAAAAACATACCCTACAGATATTATTTTGAAGAAGTTTGAGACATCTGCTTGGAGTTACGAGAAAACTCCGCCGGGGATTTTTACGCGGAGATATTTACGCAGAGAAAACTCCGCGGGAGATTATTACGCGGAGATTATTACGCGGAGATTATTACGCGGAGATTCTTACCCGGAGGAAATTCCGCCGGAGATTTTTACGCCACGTGAGAGAAATTTACGCGGAGAGAATTCCTTCGGGGATTATTAATATTTTCTGTATAAGTTTATAATATAAAAAACCTCACAATCAAAATAATATTTTAAAAGTACGTTGCAACATATCAAATAAGTCACTCTTTCGCACGTCAATATTTAACAAAAAAATAAACTATTATTATTTAACACGCTGCAAAAATGGAATTCTCTGGAACTTAAACCCAAAATTGTAGCTCAGAAAACTCCAGTGTGCTCTTTTCCTTATTAGCTCAGCAAAAGTATATTGAAAGTGCTACTTGTCTTAGCTAATTTCAGTTACTACTGTACTTTGCGCTGCGATAATTAATTTAATGACTGTTATTGAATTCTCATTTAAATTCGAGTAGCTAATGTTATTACAGATGGTGTGCTGTTATTTATTTTTAATAAAGTCGATCTTGAATTTGGCTTTTTAAAATAAATAAATGTGTAGGTTGTACTTTTCTGCTAGTCTTTAAGTACTTTTGGGAACAGGAACAGGAACATCCCTGTTCCTGCAGGAACAGGTCCAGGAACTTTGAATTGGTACCCATTTTTATGGGAACAGGAACAGAACCATTGCTTTAGTTCCTGAAAAAATGGGTACAGGTACAGGAACAGGTATGGGTACCAAATTTCCGTTCCCATGGACAGCACTAGCCAGTACGAATTGCGCCAGTGAATTCTTTAAATTCATAATGCCAACCATAATGACTGGGCACCACTATAAATATATGTCATGAAGATGAGATGGTCAAAGTTGAGGTGATTTCAACAAGTTAAATTTCAGTCCAGGGCTATTATTATATATTTTATACATATATTATTATATATATTGTCATTGATTAACGCAAATCAATAAATGCAGTACAACGATGACAAATGCATGAAACCCGCATAGCAGATTCTTAATAAATAAAACATTTTGTCACTCTTCCCAGCAGCATAATTCACAACGTTTTCGTCTAGTGCTTTGTGGATGCTGTCATTATGCTTTTATGCTGTTGTATGTTACCAAGTGTATTTTATGACTACTGTTTTGAAAAAAACACTTGTATAAGAATAAAATTCATGTTTTACAGATAATTACTCCGCGTAAAAATCTCGTGCCGAATTTTCTCTCACTTGGCATTTCAGAATTCACTAGCACAATTTGTATTGACAGAGTCTCACAATAATATTCAACTGAAATATTACCTTGGCAGTTAAATTGTTTTATTCCGGATGTAGTTTAAAATGCAGCATATTAATCTCCGAAGGAATTTTCTCCACGTAATTGTCTCTCAAGTGGCGTAAAAATCTCCGGCGGAATTTTCTCCGCGTAAGAATCACCGCGTAATAATCTCCGCCCGGGCGTAAGAATCTCCCGCGGAGTTTTCGCGGCGTACAAATCTCGGCGGAAAAATCCCCAGCGGAGTTTTCTCCGAACACGATCTGCTTGGTCTGAGTAAATATAAACCGATTGCATGTACACAGATATTCTTCTTCAATCGATGAACCAGACAATAGGTTCTTAGTATAATTTTGAATCTAAAATTTGGGCCTGCTTTAAAAAAACAAGATCAGTTGAACTTTCGTATTATATGAAAAAATAACATTTGGGAGTTGCTACTTTAGCTACCCTAAAGTCAGATGCAGACCGTTGATGCGGATAATACAAAAACGTTTATCTAAGAGTTTTATTCAGTGTGAAAATTCAATAGAACTGACAACAGCAAAAACAGGAAGTGATAAACGGACGGGATAATCAGAGATCCTTCACTAATTATTTGCATAGATCATATGTACGAGTAAAATAATAGGAATGCCGACGTGACAGAAACGCACAAATGGGAGGACGGTGTACATAGTAACAAATATGTGAAATAATTGATTACATACATAATTGCAACATTTCTAAGTCGAGTAGTCGGTGTGAAGTGGAGTAAGCAGTGCTGTATTGTGTACTTTTGTATTTGGTTTGTACTTTGACGAAAAATACAAAAGTAGGACAACTTAGATATTGTTTTGTACATATTTGACTATTAGTGACACGATAAGGTCAATCTAAGGTCATTTGACTATTAGTGACACAATAAGGTCAATCCGAGGTCATTTGACTATTAGTGACACAATAAGGTCAAGCTGAGGTCATTTGACTATTAAAGACGCAATCAGGTCAATCAAAGGTCATTTGACTATTAAAGACGCAATAAGGTCAATATAAGGTCATTTGACTATTAGTGACACAATAAGGTCAATCTGAGGTCATTTGACTATTAAAGAAGCAATAGGGCTAATCTGAGTTCATTTGTCTCTTAAAGACGCAATAAGGTCAATCTGAGTTCATTTGATTATTAAAGACGCAATAAGGTCAATATGAAGAATAAAAATGAGAATAAAAGAATTGAAAACAGTTTTGGAATTTAAGGTACTGTTTCTTTCAAAGAACGTGCCCAACTTTCCAAGTAAATCTTTTAAAGTAGTTAAAGTAATTCCTGAAGTTACAAATTTTGGTTTCTTCTGGCAATTATGTATGTACCTGGCATAATAGGTCGAACAGTCAATGCTGATCTTGACATTTCCTCATGTGATCATTCAATTTTTTTAGTGATGTTAAAACAAATATTTGTTGTTAATCAATATTCAGTTTTGTAACTTGTAATACATGTAATAATGACATCAGCATACATACCTATACTACCCAGTTGTAAAAACATGAAAAATACACTAGGTACCTGCAATAACTTACTATTATTGGTTAAAATGAATTCTAAAGAAAATACTGGAGGTGGGCTCTTGTGAGCTCACCTCCGTATAAAACTTCGTGCCTCCGTAGGTACGAGAGAGGAGAGTAACATCAGATCTTGAGCTAAGCAGAGCAAGGGAATGCGTGTGAGTCTCTGACTGTGTATCAAATCTACGCATTATAAATAAAAACCTTATACTGTGAGAACAACTCCATATACGTGCTTACGCATCTTACTTTTCGTATCTTCCATACATTGAGACTAACTCCCGAAATCCCTCACTCAAAGCAAGTGCCTCTCTACCGTCTACATTTTCCCCATCATCTCGGCTCTCACTCTCATTACCATCAATATTCCCTTTAATTTCCATAATCGGCTCTTCATTTCATTCTCCTCAATTACGAACCACCATTAACTACTACATTAATAATAACATGGTGAACGGTGCGGGTTCGATGGTTCTCAACAAAACACTCAAATTCGTAAGCCCTTAATAACAATTATTTTCCTCTAATTTGTGAACAATTTCTGTGCAAATATATTTGTGGCGTCAGCCGCTAAACAGAACTCTGCCCAAATTTTCCATTTTTTCTACCACATTGTCAATTAAATTCTTACGTGGCGTCAGCCGCCGCCGGAGGCTATGCCTGATTTTTCTATAAATTGTCTCCAGTTTCCCCGTGCCACATGTCACCTCACGATATCAGATTTATTAGAGTAGCTGAACTCTTTAATCATCCCGAATACATCATCTGTAATAATCAAAAATATATAGCACTATTACTCAGTGAGGCCGCACTAGTTCAACTAACTCACGACGACGAAATACGTGCACGTGCCAAATATAGTCATCTATCCTCCACACGAGCACTCTATCTTTACAAGTTCTACAAACTGTTCAAGCAAAAACTCCCTCGTTACGTTAACTCCAACATTGAGCCCCAACCAGTTGATAGGAGTGACATAAAAGTTATCCGGAAAAACCCAAGCAGAATTCCGCGATCAATAAACAGTTCGACTACGACCCTGCCTGAAACCACCGTGGTGACCGTCCCCGACGACATCCTCAACCACGTACCATCCAGTGAAGGCGAAACTGACACCGAAGGACCAACACCGGAACCCACAACACCTCTTGGAGGCTTTGCGAGTTTTCACCCTAGTAGGACATCCACCCCTGCTGTCTCTTCCGGTCCAGCGACTCATGACTCGATCTTCGATCAACATTACACAGTAAGTAACAATTTTAATTTGTCCAACAATCATACTCTCACCGGCATACCACATCCACAACCAACATCTTCACGCCTTTTTGCCCCCCGAGACCTTCTCGAAGACGTCGCCCAGAAACTCGTTGATGACATTAAGACCAAACAAGAAACAGACTCTTCCGGGACTAGCATCCTTACGTACTCCCATTACCAACAATTGCTGTATGATCTCAAGTTAACCACAGAAGTTACATCTGACGGTCATTTCCTCAACACCAGAGAAACATTTACAAAAATTGTAGCACGAATCCTCCGCATCTTTACACTTTGGCAGACTAATTCGAATGAATTTGCACCCATCATTGAAGAAATAGAGGACATCCAAACTTCATTACTAGCTCAAGAATTCTGTCCAACCGTAACTACTACTCCAGTCACAACAACTACTCCTTCCGTGTCCACTACTAAGACCCCTACCTATGTTATCGAAACACACAGCTACACGCCTGTAATCCTCGCTTGGACCACCCGACTCCAAGCTGACCACAATTCCACTCAGGACATTGCCCATCTTCTAAGTTACGCATCTTACTTAGGCATAGTACAGGAATTTAATCTCGCCTCCAAATATACCCACAACCACTGTCATTTCAGCTCCCAGCAAGCCTACAAGGAAGGACTCTTTCTTTTAGATCAACAGTTCATTTCAGTTGCAACACAAACCTACCCGGACATTTTTTCCGCTCCCGTCACTCACCCAGACAATCACACCGATAATCATTCTCATACAGCTCCTCAGGATAATACCGCTGTTCTCATTCCTGACGTTGACACTACCGCCGCATACGACAGTGACAATCCTATCTATAATATTAACCTAACCCCTCCACCTCTTTCAGATTCAAACTCTGATTCAGGATCACTCCACTCAGAATCTCTCCATTTCACCACTGCCACCGACAGCTCTTCCTCTTCCCGTTCGACTTCTCCTATTCCAACTCCTCCCCTTATTCCTCCAATTATTCCTACAAAAAATTCCACCATGGACTACACCAGATTTCTTTTCGACAAACCCTCTTACCCGTCTCCAAAAATCTCCTCCGAGGATTTATCCGATTTCCTTCTCCGCTGCGACGATTTCTTCACTACTTTCCAACCTGATGACAAGATGAAAAAGTCTTATGTCTACAGAAAGCTCTCCGATGCTACAAAAACTGGAAAAGACTATTTGTCTCATTACTATAATCTTACATCTACTTCCCGCCAGACTTATGCCCAGTTTCGGGACACACTCTTGAACAAAATGCCCCGTGATGTTCCCGACAGGAAGAGTAAACTTTTAGATGCATTGTCTATGACACCGTTTCCACATGAACAACCAACCAAGTTTGTCCTCCGTGTTAAATCAGCTGCCGGTACGGACTGGTCAACATTTCCCGAGGCTACTACCGTGAAAACATTGTTGGAAAAACTGGACACCACCGTTAAAATCTTCATAACCAGCAAGAATCTGAAAATTAAAAATTTCAATCATCTCTTGGACGCTCTACGCGACTATGAATCATGCACAACTCCCCATACAGACCATAATGCTGTTACTCTTGCAACCCCAGTCCTTCCTTCATCATTGGAACAAACCCTGGCCACGCTTCTTGAGAAAATAGAAAAATTGGAAGCTAAAGACACTCCAATTATGGCAGTCACTCAACATGCTCAGCCACAGCGCTCACAGTACAACAACTTTCAACCTGGACTAGGTTCTAACATCCAACGAACCTACACGTGTTACAAGTGCAACCAAACCGGCCACACAGCCCGGTATTGCCCAACTCAACCTACTCAACCTCAAATTCCAGCTTCTCAATCCCCAGAAGTCTGCGGTCGTTGCTCCCGTCCAGGCCATCATGCTAACCGTTGCCGACAGCCAGTTGCCATACATTACCAACAATTTCCACAATATATGCAACGACGACGTGAAGAGAGACAACAGCAACTACAAGGCCAGCCTTTAAACTCCAACGGGCAGGCTCCACAAGGCCTGCCCCGACGCCAGCTTCTGCCTATACAAGCTGCAGACCACCAAAACTCACAAGACAGCCGCTAATAATCCCTTCCGTTAACACAGAATGTACTACTCACATCACTGTACACTCACTTTCATGTTCACTCAAAATCATTGTCAGTATAAACGGTATGAACCTTCCGTGTCTTATCGACACAGGAGCAGCTGCTTCGCTGATCCATCCATCATATGTACCTCAAGGCACACACATCACCAAGACCAATCTCACACTCATAGATGCCTCAGGAAATAACATGCCCAATACAGGACTCGCCCTTGTAAAAATCCAAATCGGCAAGTCTACATTTTTACACCCTTTTATAATTGCTCCTTCCACAACTCTTCGCTGCATATTGGGAACAGACTTCTTATATTCTAAAGGAGGATTCCTTATCAACACTGAGAAAAATTTCCTATTCAACAAATTCACAGGAAACATCCCGTTAATTCATACTATTGTCCAACACGACAACGCACTCACGGAACAATGCGAAATACCAGTGGAACCCATAGAAAATTCATCAACCGGAACACAACTGACAAATAAATCTCATTTAGACAAAGACCAGGAAACTACCTTCTTGCCCAACCCTTGGTTTGCATCTCCTACACCACCTGTGACCTCTTTTCCAGTCTCTACGTCTACTCAAACTCTTCCTCTTTTTCAAGACACAGCTTCTCAAACAATTTCTGCAACGAAAATTCAACCTCAACATAGAGTTAAATATTCCCCACCTCACGAAAAATATTCTCCAACTCCAGACATGTCTTCTGACGAGACAGACCAGGATTACTTCCACCGCTCAACCCATCCACTTCGCCGACGGATTTCTACCTCCCGCAGAGTTACTCACAAAACTAAACCTACTCCCATATCAGCTGTCTCAGCTACACCTTCTACAAAGTCCAAATTTATAAATATTCCTATTCTGTGCATTTCAAATACCATGGACGACGATGTTCTCCGCGTCCATGGAACACAGGTCATTTCACCCAGGTCTCATGTAACCATTGCAACTATTCACTCCATTGAACAAACTTCGCCTGTATATTTCCAACCTCATGAATCCCTACACAAACAATTCCATATCCTTGCTCCTCATGCAATACTCAGTCCTGACTCTAAATTCTTCCTTCTCACAAATCCAACTTCTATGACTATTACCTTACCAGACGGTTTGGGTCTCGGAAATTTAACCCCTTTTGACACACAAGATAATTCTATGAACCCAATACATATCAATGCGATCAATACTTCCCAATTGGAAACTGAAATAGCATCTTTTAAAATCAATCCGGATCTCAATCCTGAGGATCAAACTAAACTCCGTTCATTATTAAGAGAATACAGGAACTCTTTTGCATTTCACCCACACGAACTCGGTAAATGTTCCACGATTCCCTTCCGAGTTGAACTACAGTCTGGAAGGATAGTAGCTCATAAACCTTACAAAACCTCCTCATACCAAGACGCCATCATTGACGCCGAAGTTAAGAAATTACTCAATAATAACATTATCGAGCCATCCACGTCACCCTTCTCAAGCCCCGTCATCATTGTCTTCAAAAAACCCAATGACCAGGGAGTCCGCAAGCCACGAATGGTTATTGATTTCCGATCACTCAACGCCATTACTAAACCTATGCATTGGCCCCTGCCCAGCATTGACGAGATTCTTCGTCGTCTTCAGAATCAAAAGTATTTTTCAACTCTAGACCTCGCGTCAGGATTCCATCAGATAACGGTGGAACCCGCCTCCAGAGAGAAACTCAGCTTCATCACCAGAAATGGACAGTATCAGTATAAGGACATGCCATTCGGTACACGCAACTCACCCTCGCATTTTTGCCGAGTGATAGATGTTATTCTGGCAGATCTCAAATACAATACCGCTCTAGCATATGTAGATGACATTATTGTAGCTAGTCAAACTATTGACGAGCACATTTCTAAACTCCGGAAAATCTTCATACGATTTGCCCAGCATAACCTCAAGTTTGAACCGACCAAATGTAAATTTGGTTACGAAACAATAAATCTCCTTGGCTTTACAATTACCGCATATGGAATTCAGCCCTACGATGACAATTTAAATGGATTAAGGCAGATGCCCGCCCCAACTAACATCACTACAGTCCAGTCCTTTCTTGGCATGGCTAACTTCTTCCGAAGATTTGTGCCCAATTTTGCACATATAGCAGCACCATTACGAGAACTCACAAAAAAGAACACCCCGTTCCTGTGGACTCACGAATGTGATCAAGCATTTCAAGCTCTCAAAAATCTATTATTATGCAAACCAGTCTTAGCACACTATGATCCCCAAAAGGAGACGTTTTTATACACAGACGCCTCATACCAAGGACTTGGTGCCTACATGACACAACTTCACCCCGATGGTTTAGAACATCCAGTTTTCTTCCTCAGCAGGCGTTTAAATAAATATGAGGCTAAGTATCATATACGACTTTTAGAACTTCTGGCCATTACATGGTCAGTCATGAAGCTAAAAGAGTACTTACTTGGGATACACTTTACAGTGCGCACAGATCATCATAGCTTATGCTATATCATGAAGAGTAAGGATAGCTTGGACCCCAAGCTACAACGACTGCAACTTCTACTGATGCCCTACGACATTACCATAAAATATGTCAAGGGTACAACTCATAAGGTTGCCGATTGCCTCAGCCGCAATCCTTTCCAAGAACCCACACACTCCCAGACCGATGATGAAGCATGCCTCTCCGTCCATACAATAGATATTGGTACTCTCCAAAGCGAACAAGCGAAAGATCCAGCTCTTATGGATATAATTAACAACCTTCCAAGCAATTGGAGAGTCCGTTCAACATACGCTCTCTATAACAATATTTTGTATAAACATAACAAAAAACTTGGAGAAAAATCCCTACTAATGATACCACATCACATGGTCCCGGATATCATTAAACGTCACCATAACCCAGTGTCCCACACAGGACATACTAAGGCTCTCAAAGAAATCCAACAAAGCTACTACTGGAAAACCATGAGCCAAGATATCAAAGACTTTATACAATCGTGTTCATTTTGTCAGGCACGAAAATCTCCCCGTGGTCAAAAACAGCCCGGAGAGTTCCAATTCATTCCTATTCCCCTCAGACCCTTCGAAAGAATTCAGATGGACGTACAGGGTCCATTGACGAATAAAGAAGGACGTCCAAGATATATAATCACTGCAATTTGTTATCTCACTAAATTTCTCGTAGCTGAGGTTGTACCCACAGCAGACGCTTCCGCTATAGCCAAATTCATCTTCAACAAAATAGCTGCTGTCTATTCCCTCCCCGAAATTATACAGTCAGATCAAGGGACAGAATTTAACAATGCTGTCATTACAGAACTTTCCAAAATATTTGATTTTAAAATGAACTATAGCACTGCTTTTCACCCCCAAACGCAGGGTCTTATCGAGAGATCCCATCAAACATTGGGTGACTGTATTGCTATATACAGAGCAGAAAATAAGGCCGACTGGCCCCACGCCATTCCAGCTATTACATTCCATCTCAACAATACTCTTCACAGCTCCCACGGTTTTACACCATTCTATGTGCTGCATGGTTTTCATGCTCGCACCCCGTTGAGAAATGCATTTCCTACTTTTACTCCAGAAAATAGAAACGTCCAAGACATGACGTCACTCTGGAAAACTACTCATGACATACTAGAGACCCAAAGGAAAAAATACGCCGCCCGCGTAAATCAGTCTAAACGAACAGTAAACTATAATATTGGTGACAATGTGCTCCTCGAGCACACGTCCATACAACCTGGTACGAGCACTAAGTTACTACCCAGATGGAAAGGACCATTTTCTGTTATTGACCGACCCTCCGAAGTTAACTACACTATTAGAGGATCTGTTGGTAACACTGTTAAAACCCTCACAGTTCATGTGTCCAGGTTGAAAATATTTTATGAACGCCCCAATGTGTTCAACACTAAATCTCTGCTCAATAATGACGATGCACCTCCAGTGCAGGAATCTTCTACAAATCTACAAGACATTCCTCAGGAACTTACTAAATCTACAGGAGAACTACCTTCTCCAGAACCTGACATTACTCCTGAACTTATTGCTGAACAACCCTCAAGTCCAGCCGACGTTATTCTTGAACCAAATTTACCTACAGCTGACACTCATGCATTTCCACTACGGGATACAGTGCCTCCATTTCCCGTTCAACAACCTCCTACAATTCCTCCAGAAAATCAAGAGCAACCTCATAAACCTACCTATAGAGAAGCACTAATGTCTGCACCTAAAAATTCTACTGTGGAAATTCCTCGCTCCTCCTCTATAACACTTCCTAATAAACGTGTTAGGAGAACCCAGCAACAATTATTGGAACAAGACTCTCAACACATATTACCCACAGATTTTTATTCCCGTCAAGATTCGGATTTTAGGCGTAGCACAAGAACTCATATCCACGCATTGGACAATTTATTTAACTTCACAGTGGTTAAACCTACCACTAACCATAGTTATCAACTATAATATAGCCTTCTGCTTCATTTAAAATACATGCTATATGATCAACAATTTCAATGAAAAAACCCTTCAATTGCAACTTAATTCAATACACCACAACCCTAACTCCTATTTCGAGTCGTTTACAAATCACAACTTCAAAACACTACATGATGCTACTATAGGGTCACTGACCTCTCCTACCCTCCAAATTTTCAAAGTATTAATTCCAGAAAAATTTGGCGTGACCCCTGTACGACAGGCTCACTCATTCCGCAACGTCAAGCATCCTGTCCAAAGACCGGATCCTCAACTACCTTATGCACCTTATAACTATCATTGTCAAGCATCCTGTCCGAAAACTGGATCCTCAACTACCTTATGCACCTTATAATTATCAACGTCAAGCATCCTGTCCAAAGACTAGATCCTCAACAACCATATGAACCTTAACCTATGCAATGTCAAACATCTCATCCAAGGACATGATCTTCAACAAACTTATGATTTTATTATATAACACCGTGTCAAACATCCCATCCGAAGACGTGATCTTCAACTAACCATATGATTTACACACGTTTGTTAATACGCAAAGATAATCACGACATGCAAGCAAATTCAAGTCTACAAATCATCATGCTTTTCCGGAAAATTGTATCATGCACCCTATACAATAACTATCTTAGTTAAATATCTTGCTCTGATATCTTGACTAGTCCTGCGACACGGACCCCATCTGCAATAACAATGAAATTGCACAACAACATTATATTGCTGACAGATTTACTAATATGTATTTATTCTGAGTTCCAGAACCAATTTCCATTGACTATAACAGACTTCCAACATGACCCACATTCACGGATGTTCAGGTCAGCACCCTCTATGATGACAACTTCAACTGCAACCACACATGGGACGCCATGACATTTGCAAGTCATCTATCAAGAAAATTACAAAAAAAAAAAAAAAAAAATTATTATATTTCATTACTAACAATTTTTCCTAGCTTCACAAACACTTTAACATAATTCTCACACATCACATTCTTATATTACACACTTAGTAATTTTTGTCCTAATTCTATACCTATGTACTATGAGCTGCAGCTCCCAACACATTTTTCCTCATTTCTAGAAATTGTAATTGATCACTACATTTCGCCCCTTCCCATTAGACACCCTGTATAACCACAAAAATTCTTTGTATTCTATATTACACACATTGTACTAACACATTTATTATATTTATTTCATTTCAATTACTTACAAACGAACAAAAATTGTTACTCACCGTGTATACGGTCTCCATCTTGCGAATCCCCTCTCCAAATTTTACTCAATTTTGTCTAAAGGATTCTGGGGACAGAATTTTCTGCCACTCCAGGAAGTATATCCTGACTATTTGTACTACTACTGTTTACAACTAATAATGTTCTAATGAAATTATACATTTTAATATGAATATTATACGTTAGAATGATAATACTTTAAAGAATAATATTGCAGAGAATGACTTTCGTGTCCAAACTCAAACAGAAAGACTACAAGCAACGAAGACGCAAGGAAAAAGAAACTACGTCGTCCCACTTCAAAATAGAAGCGGCCTAAAATAACAACAACAACAAAAAATTCCATGACAAAGTTCGACTATTTACAACTCCTACCCTTTTAAACAATGGGGACATTGTTTCCTCGTCGCCGTAGAATGTTAATCAATATTCAGTTTTGTAACTTGTAATACATGTAATAATGACATCAGCATACATACCTATACTACCCAGTTGTAAAAACATGAAAAATACACTAGGTACCTGCAATAACTTACTATTATTGGTTAAAATGAATTCTAAAGAAAATACTGGAGGTGGGCTCTTGTGAGCTCACCTCCGTATAAAACTTCGTGCCTCCGTAGGTACGAGAGAGGAGAGTAACATCAGATCTTGAGCTAAGCAGAGCAAGGGAATGCGTGTGAGTCTCTGACTGTGTATCAAATCTACGCATTATAAATAAAAACCTTATACTGTGAGAACAACTCCATATACGTGCTTACGCATCTTACTTTTCGTATCTTCCATACATTGAGACTAACTCCCGAAATCCCTCACTCAAAGCAAGTGCCTCTCTACCGTCTACATTTTCCCCATCATCTCGGCTCTCACTCTCATTACCATCAATATTCCCTTTAATTTCCATAATCGGCTCTTCATTTCATTCTCCTCAATTACGAACCACCATTAACTACTACATTAATAATAACATTGTACACATTTTTTAAATATTATTTACTACTATTAAATGTTCATTACAACATTACACTAACTAATTACAACTAATTTGTAGCATTTAGTGAAACTTTGTGATGTTTTTCAATACGAAATGAAAGATTATTTTGCTCCACCATCGTTAGTGTACTTGCGAATAAAAAGCGGATCGGTCGGGATCCCTCAGCACCGTGGTTAAATGTGAGCTAACACCACAATCAGAAGCATTTGAAGTTCTTTCAGAAATGATAAGGTATCCTATATTGTTGTTTCCTTTGTGTGTTCCTCCTGACCAGGGTTGGCAAGTGGCAAGAAATGGCCTGGCCGTTATTGGTTAAAATCCGGTTCTTACCGGCTTGGTCCAATTGCTTGGGTTGGTATAAAATGGTCGTAATTAATATTATCCAAATAAATCCACTGTCCAATAAAACCCGGTTCTAACCAAAACGTACCACCGGCTTGGCTATTATTACGCATGCATGAACACAGGGTTACCAAGTGGTCAGAAATGGTCTGGTTATTATTGGTTAAAATCCGGTTCTAACCGGCCCGGACCTGTTGTATAGGTTGGTATAAAATGGCCATAATTAATACTATCCAAATAAGTCCACTGTCCAATAAAAACCGGTTGTTACCAATTCTTGTCACTGGCTTGGCCTTTATTGATAAAAGCCGGTTTTTTGCCAACCCTGCTCCTGACACGCTCCAGAGGCTGGGACGACCGTAGTAGAACTTCTATAGGAGCCCTCTGCAATCTTTGCTTCCACGCGCTCCTTGTTTCTTCGTCTTAGCGTAGAATCCACTGCGTCACCATACCTCTTGGGTGGCCGCCCTTTTTTCACACGCATAGATCATCTAGTAATCTCCATTAACGGCGTCATCAATATTCTCCATTTTAAAATGTCGTTACAGAGAATAGATTACACTTCACAAATTTATTTTTTACTAACACAGGATGAAAAGCGTAATAATTTCAGGAAACAGAGATCCGGCTCGGGGGACCATATGTTGTCACTCAGACAAACTCCTTCGAATATAAATATTCGCTGGCTTTAATTTTATTTTTACTAAGGACCACCCTCTGATTGTAAGGGACAATTTTCAATGTTGAACCTAAAATATTAACTTAAACTCAACGGACTCTCGCTCAAAGTTTATGTTATAACATTTATTACACACAAATTACCATTACTCACTATATTGAGAATATTATTTATTTTAAAGTCAAACTCAATAAAATAATAAATATAATACAATTTAATACAAATTACGTTGGAAATGTTCGCTGGCAATTTTTTATTAGACACTCTACTTCTGTCCGGCTCATCCCAACGCCTTAATTCTACTGACTCCTCCAGCAAAAATAATTTTCAATAGGACCGATTGTCCTAACGTTCTCAAAACGTTTTTAGATCGTGGGTAGTGGTCGGACCAATTCAATTCAGAATTGGAAATTTTCGATTCGATTCGATTCGATTCAATTCGATTCAGTAGTATTTCGATTCGATTTGAAGGAAAGCCAAATCGAATGATTCGATTTGGGTATTGAACTGAATCGAATCATATTTTGTGAATTGCAATTCAAACAATTCATCAAAACCGCTTCGGCTGCGCACGGGTACTTTTTTTCCCGCATATTCAAAGTCCAAATACTACGTATACCACAACGTTTGTTATTTTAACGTAGCTTTTACTATACCCTTTATAATATGTATACGACAATCCAGTCACATAACGCAAATTTTGTATTTTCCCACTTGAATCGTTCGATTTACGATTCAATTCGATTCACTGGGTGAATTGAATCGAATTGAATTGCTTTGGGGCAAATTGAATCGAAAATCGGTTTTTCGATTCAATTCAAGCTTCAAATTGAATCAAATTGAAAAATTCGAATCAAATTGAATCGATCCGACCACTAATCGTGGGTAGGGCGAAAAGTCCTATTTTCTATAAACTCCCGCATTAACACGATGGGACCTAAGCCCTTATAAACATTTTTCGCAAATGATCTGGTCATTTAAATTAGTAATATTTAAATTCATTTCCACTGCCAACATAATCAGGCTGCGTCAACAATACATAATTATATGGCAGTAATTAGAAGTTGCCATTAAAACTTAAGAGAAAATACCCAAAAATTCGTAGGCTGGTTTTACTGGTTTAAATAATGTGTGTAATTTTTCCTCAGTTGGTGGGTTTGGTGACATGTTGATTGCCGTTTGCATTTATAGAGTTAGAGATATTTTGCTTGATGGATGTTGAGCTGTCGCGCAGCTTTCCTCCCTGGTAGTCGTCAGACGTATTGAACTGGGCTTATGCACCTCTCTTAACATATTCTTTCAGAATTGTGTAACATCTTATCCTATATTGTTGACACATTTGATTGTCACAAAATGACTCCGGCTTTAGGAGGACATGGTAAAATATACATTGTACATACATTCTCAGCAATTTTAAACCATGCAATGGCTCCTACCAAATGACACTTGTCTCTAATTCACTTGCTCAGGCTGAAGAGCTCGTCACTCCTCTGAAGAGTACCTTTTATAAGATTAGAGTTGTTGAAATAAATTCTGTTTGATACTTTTTCACTACATGCTGGAAATTCGTGTTTGCTTTAATGATTTTTATTTATTTTGAAAGCTTCGGAATAACTAAATCTGGAAGGTTCACTGTGAAAATTAATGTAGGCTTGTAAACTGGTGGATTTAGCGAGATTTAGACGATTTTTATCTGCAAAATCATTGCATTCAGATTTTATGACGTTTGATAAGGGTGACTATGTTCTTCATTAGAAAGCATCAACTTTGGTGTTGATGTCAATGTTTTAGCTAATAATTTAGTTGTGCTTAATAATACATATAACGGACAACATTATGCAGCTTTATTTTTTTTAAATCCGACACATCACAAATTACCTGGGTGTTATTGGGGATTTTTTTTCCATGCGCATTCTGTAATTTGGAAGTTTTTACTTAAACTTAAGGGGTAGTTTCCGAAAAACCAAAGGTTGATTAATTTGGATTTAAATAAGGTGTACAATTTTGCCTCAACTGGCAGGCATGCTGGAACCGGGATAAAACCTATGCTCCTTCCTAATTAATAAGCATAATTTGAGATCCTTTTTCTAGGTATCTGTGGAGCCTACTCGCTGCTTTCCTACACCTGGTGCTGCTCAAAAGCAGAGGTATTACGAAGTGTTTATGCCCTCTCTTTGCCTATTACGTTTCGCAGAGGTGCCAATCATTTCATCCTTTATTGTTTGCACATTTTAGAGCTAAGCGATGATTCCGGCTTTACTGGGTTATCTTTAGAAGCGGCTGAGATTAGCCACGTGGGCAGGAATTTTTAGCTGGCTTCGCAAAACCTTCATTTCATTCGGCATACCCTTATGAACACAAATACTGCGCCACTATCCCATTATAGAGATCTATTACTGGAATTAATTTCTAGAAAAACAAGTCAGACCATCAAAACAACAATAAACATCAGAGTAAAAGTATTAGGCCTTAGGGCAGGAAACAAATATAATATTGGAAATCTAGACGAGATCCCAAATTAATTAAGTGTTTCGCGTTAGAACTGTTGTTTTGGTTAACTGGTACTTTAAATTTAAATTAAACGAATTACACTTCCAGAAACGAAGTAAAGCTGGGACTTGCCATTCTAGATGTGAAATTGTCTGCTGTATCCAGAGTCTGATAATTTTCAAACAGTTATTTCAAATTTGGTTTTAAATTGTCAAGAGGATCAAGTAATTATACCTAACTCAACGTACAGTCGACTTTAATTAAAACGGCTCAGGGTGCCCAGATGTCCTGATTTAATCTGGACAATCTTGATTTGACGCCGGGTCAACTGATGACATGATCAGCTTAAATTTAGTCCTGTGTTTTGGGCATTTTAGGGTAAAGTGGCCAAAATCTGTCATTACTTATCATAAAGTCCATTTTAATGATACCATAAATTACACACAAACCTACGTAATACCCTGCATGTAAAATCGTTTAATTTTGAGCGGTTTAATTTGGTTATGATCGACATTGTGGCTGTGCGAAGCAGTTCTGTATTGTTGATTTACAATTACCAATAACATTGAGTACCAAATTAGGATATCTACTAGGTAATTGGGCGATTATTAAAAGTTTATTCGGAAAACGTTTCTGGTTGATAAGATCAAAATGTTATTACTTAAATTTTCGGAATCCCTAAAAATAATTCTTTACAATGTTCAATGGGAATATAGGTGTATTAAGTGTAACAGGAACGGAGGAAGTATTTTTAATGTAACATCTGTGTATTTGTTACAAGCTGTGCTAATGGCGGGATCAAAAAAAATATTGTTTTATAAATATTTTTATAAATATATATAATATTTTTGAAATAAAAAAAACAATAAACAACGCTACGTGCTTGAGTGAAGCGAATTTGTCTGTTTGAAGCACTGAAGAAAACAGCGCTCACAATAATTACTACAATTGCCGGATTAGGCCTGGTGTATCATCAAATATTTCACGAATTTTGAAACTCGGATCAACAAGATTAGTTCGGCACGTACACCAAATATATTTACATAGTTAAATTTCACTAAAACGTATCTAACTTTTAATTGTTTTTTAACATCCCAATTAGAAATCCCGATTTAAAAATCGAATAATCAGGTCACGCTGGCCGTTTCACTTGCTTTTTCAATGAGACACGGGGCGTGTTGCAAATTTTATAGGGAATTCATTTAAAATAAGTATTACCTTCGTAGGTCAAAACATGCATTCAGAGAACCTTATTATCTGAGGCAAGATTGACAACTAAAACGGTTCATTTTAACAGTAATGTAACTGTTTAAACAAATTCATAATCTGTGAGTCTAATTGTTACTTCATTATCCTAATGTTATCTCACATGTTTAAGTGATTTGTAGTATAGTTGTCCAAAATTCTCCGTCGCGGAGGTTTATTGGGAAGGAAAGATCCCACAGGGATAATATCGGGGGTTATTCTCGAACGAAGTAAAAGTTATGGAAAGTTTCGACTTTCTATGTTGTACATTTCGAGAATGCAACCTGTCTTAACCTAAAATATGTGATTGAAGTCTTTTGGCGAATACACCTTCCCTCCAGTTTCTTAAATGCAGAAATAATATATATCATAACTGGAATAAAACATTTAACGACGTAATGATTTTCAGGCAGTTCATAAATTTTGGGTACAAATGTTTAGACTTGAGTCAAAAATTTGAAATACGAAGATACGAAATTACTATTGTACATTTATCTTTCTCAATACATTTTTTTTACATGTGTTTTGCGTTCTTCGTTACGACAGACTTACAATTGTAAGCAACACTATTCCAGACAACATCTAAATGTAATAGCACATATAATACAGCCACATTGGTCCTGTTCAATTGCAATATAGAATCAACACTATAGATATAATTATTACTCGGGATGAAATGCATTATTTATTTTACGAATATGGTTACAGGCAACCCTCAGTTTTTCAATCAATTCCAAGTAAAAGAGTGGTTACGCCTTGTACTGCGAAATCGAGAAATACTGGTGTAGATTCCCGTTCAATCGTGTGAAACGGGCCAATTTGTACACCAACTGGTATAACCGCAGCAATCCTCTTCTTACACCACCACATTTTCATATTCCCTGTGATTTTTATTCTAGATGGAAGTACAATTTTTATACCCTTTGTGAATTCGGGCAGAGTAAAGGCGTTTCCGAACCCAGCAACAAAAATAACAGCCACATATATTGACGTTGAAATCAAGTATAGAGCCACAGGAAGATTATGAGAAAATGCTCTGATGGATCCATAAGCCGTCGTGACCGAAATCAAGAGCAAAACCAGTTTGTAAATATACAGAGCTGTTGAGGAACCGTCATTAAATATTTGAATTACTCGCTGAACAGCAACACATTTGGAAATGCTTTCCATCGGGTCAAAATTTTGAATGTGACGATCTCTATGGAAATTGCAAGAATGAGCAATAATCATAACGAAATTGTTTGTTATAAAACGTTAGTATGAGCTCACCTCAATGATTCAACTATTTGGCGTAATACTGTGTTAACGTTTTCAAAAAATAAAATGCAGTTATTCAAGAACATGACTGCTGGCATCGTGTACATGAATTCCAGGAATAATTCTTGCAGCCAAAGTATAGTAAATGTGAAGGGGTTTCTAACGGATTTGTGAAGCAACTGGTAAAGATGGAGTTGTGTGCAGAAAATGGCCGAAAGAATTCCGAAAATTGTACAAAGTGCAATACCGGTGTATGGCAGCGCAATCGCGAATTTCTCTCGACCCGTCAATCGCCTATCCAACTTGAAAATTGAACTCGCTCCTATAGGACCTCATTAAATTAGTACTCACCGACGTATATATCTAATATATGACTACAATAAAATATAAATCTAAATGTAACAAATTACCTTTCAATTTTAAATTCCATTTATCTCCAAAGAATATGAAGTTAAAAATTGTTACTGTGACATCATCGTTTACAAAAAACATCAGAAATTGAATAAAAACTGCATATAAAAATGTAAGACAAAATACGGCATGAAGAGCAACATCGTGCATAGGTGACCTGCCGTAGTGTGAGAGAAACTTTAAAATGATGAGATACCAAGCGACACATACTCGAAAAGCCCCGTATAAAAACAAGGCGAATGAAACGATTTTCCGCTTTTTGTTTCCAATCAGCATCTCAGCCATTTCTCCATCCTTCAGAATGAGCTCAAAAGGCAGAACGTAGAATTTCGTTGCTACTTTGGTCAAATATAGGTAAAGTTTCAAATCAACGGGTCCCAACATACTGAAGTGTTTCCTTTCTATTCAACACGAATCGAATTGGAAGGCTGAAGAGATAAAGTTTTGGCCCGAAAATTGTGGTGACTATTGTTCGAACAGAACGTTATTCAGTTTACATAAAAGTAATCGAATGTTAAGTCAATTCGTCTCCTGTCAGGGCTTCATACGAGCAATTAAACTGTTATTAGTAAAATGGCTTAGTTTTGCTATCAGTAGTAGCTTCATCCTCTTCCACTTTATCTAATTGGTCGTTATTTATTCTATTCAAATATGATTTTCAATTACACCAAAATAACTCTTTGTAAAATTTCCTTCCGAAGAATTCTAACAGACGAGCAGCTATTTTTTGTTTGAATTTGACGTTGTGTTTCTTTAAAGTTTAAAATTACAAAGTGCATGCACAGTTTCAAATTAAGGGTGATTTGGTCAGATACTCTCAATTATGCTTCTGCTGAAATGTTAAAGCTTATCACAGCAGTCTAGAGATTATCTGTATTAGTAATTTTAAATATTACAGTACAAGAACTTATCATAAAGCAGCTTCTTTGCCATCAAAATTTGGGGGTTTAGAAAGGAGGGAAATCAATTATCTGATCATGTGACTTAAGCGAATGACGGGACGTCACTAATGCATTGCCTTTTTATTCAATATGAAGCAAATTAGAGAAATAAGCTTTTGAAGTGATTAACCTGCTCTCTGCTAACAGATCATCCTCACTGAACCATGAAATAGTTAGACAAAACGAAGCAAATACATTAAATAACCAGTTAACTAAATTCATGCCAATTTTCCAGAATATCTTTCTGAAAACTAATTGTTAGTATAATTGATTTGAATATGTATACTTTATAAAATCACCTTTTTTTCCTGGAGTGTGCAAACTAAGTAAACATTTGAACCAATTGTATTTTACACACATTTTTATGAAACTACTGTAAACATTAGGCATTATTGTCCGAATTGTTCTTTGCGGTTTTGATTATGATTTACTAGATCTACAGTAAACTACTTATCTACTCTGGATGAAGTGGTTGACAATTACAAAACACGAACGATTGCAACGAGTATATCGCTTAAGGGGGGGAAGAGTTCCCACCTGAAATGGTATCTTAGAATCCAATGGAACTTTCAGCCATCTTTAAATTGATTCACGTTGCGTCCTCGTAAAAAGATTAAGTATGTGTATTGTATTCTGAAGATTATATCACGAAAATGACTTGGTCATAAATTGAAGCAGTTTTGTCGGGAATTCACTAACCTGAAATGTTCATTTTTAGTAATATTTGACAGTAATATTGCAGATTTAGTTATTCTTGAATTAGTAACCATTAATATTAACTTCGGCATATAATATTTGACAGTTCAAAATTCAAATCCTAAGTATTGAAATGTTTTATTGCACATTAGAGCCATAAATTACCATTTAAACAACATTTAAGCCAGAAACTGTCAAAATTCGGCACGTATGAACGCGAATGGCCTCAGTTCTATGACAAACCGTTTTGTAACGGTAATTCCATTTCAGCTTAACCTCACATGACTTGTTTGTACTTTTTTAGGGCCTTTAAAGATACTCACATATTCCAAATATGTACCTACGTTGATTATTGTAGAAGTATCTTTCATGTTATTTGCCTTTAAACGTTTCGACCACTTCATCTTAATTTAGTAAATTACTGGCAAATCATTTGATTACCCAGCTAGTCGCGAATTCATTTCCAGAAATAAAATGCAATTCCTTGTTCCATGTCATTTTGTGGAGTCACAAATATGGGGAAACGTTTAAAGGATTAAATTAAAACTCTTTTACTATTAAATACTATGCCAGTTGATGGTTGATGAAAACTGTACGACCTTTAAGGACGAGAAACTGTCGCTTGCTGTCAAAGTTTATAAGAAAATCTTGAAGAGTTTTTAATAACTATTATATATAATATGTAAACACTATTTTTCGTAATTAAGTTGGCTTCAGTGGATTCCCTTGTCAATATAAATAACAAGCTTTGGAACAACAAGGGATGTGACACAAATGACATCATTCAAAGATCTGGCAAATTACGAGTGACAGACTGGATGAAAATTCGACGCCCTTCAGAAGGATGACTGACTGTATAAACATGACGTCGTGCGCAAACGTTTTTTTCCAGATTTTGTTATTCATTCGCTATCGATAATACAAAATAATAAAAGCAGAACAGTAAGAATGAGTATCCTACCGTAAACAAGCGCGTAACAAAAGTCAATTTTGAATCGCACTAACAATAATAAGTACATATGAGGTGAGATGCAAGTTCATTTTTCTGAATTAATTTAATTTTAAAATAAATTACAAAGCAAAGGTAATTTATGGATATTTACCTGAAGGTCAAATGTCATCAGAAGCGGGTTAATAATTCCGTCAACAATTTCTTAAGCTTTTTTCACACACAAATTTTGAAAGAAGTAACTTAAGTTAGTTATAGGGTCGTACGTATAGGCTTTAATAAAACTCATTTACAATTCCATAATTAATTCGAAACTCACGAACTAATTGTCTACAACATCCAAATGACAGGGGTAGGATTTTTGTAAATCTCCCTGGAAGATAATTCCTGAATTTCCCTGCTGAATCAAATATCCATTCAGGTAGGTCCTCAACGATTTCAAAATCTCTGTTGGCAAAAATAATTTCCCTACAAGGTGTCAATTCCCTATCAAATAAGGTCAACCCATTTAAAAATCCAAAAATAAAGCCAGAAATATTTTTCCCTTGGGAAAAATCATCCTGTCTTCCCACAAAAATCCGACCCCAGACTGATGTGGGTAAACGTTTCCTAATTTTTGCATATTGAACCGTGGATGTGAAAGCTCACATTTAAGTTGAAGATTGAATCCATGGATTGGCAATTAAAAAGCCAAAATGTTGTAAATTTCTGCATTCGAAGGATGCTGAAAACCCTGAACGTGGTTGCAGGGGTATCCAATACTAGCAACATCGTAGTGTAAGAAACTTTCTCCATCAGATTCAGTTCCTGTAATTTAACATATTTATTCCTTGTGAATGATGCCGTGATTGAGGACCATTTGTGCACGGAGAACTATGACGAGGTACGTTCATATAATGCAGCCGAACAAATGTAAATGTTTCGAATTTATTAGTAAATCTTAAGGGAAAATATCCACAAATTTGTGGGAGTTACGAGAAAACTCCGCCGGGGATTTTTACGCGGTGTTATTTACGCAGAGAAAACTCCGCAGGAGATCAGTACGCCCGAGTGGAGATTATTACGCGGAGATTCTCACTCGGAGAAAATTCCAGTGGAGATTTTTACTCCACGTGAGAAATTTACGCGGAGAATATTACGCTGCATTTTAAAGTACATCCGGAAGAAACAATTTAACTGCCAAGGTAAATATTTTCAGTAGAATATTGTGAGACACTGCGAGTACACATTGTGCCAGCGAAACATATTTTCATTGATTAGCGCAAATCAATAAAGGCGGTACAACGCTGACAAATGCATGAAACCCGCATAACAGATTCTTAATACAAAAATTGCTTTGTCACTTTTCCTAGCAGCATAATTCGCAATGCCTTCCTCCAGTGGTCGGACTGTACTGTACTTTTTAGTACAGTATTGATAAAAGTACAGCATTGGTACAGTAACGCATCATCATTATGTTTCGTCAATAAAGCAGAGTACAGTATCTACATCTATTCATGACATGAACTATTGACACAGTATTGAAAAGCCGCTATAGCAATAAAAACAAGTAAAGCAAAGCAACGAATTGTTATAAATAATACAAATTCATATAAAGTACAACAAATTATTGATACACGCAAAGGACCCCATCTAGTAAATTTACGGAGGAACTACTTACGTTAGACATTTAGCATACGACATTAAAACGACAAACGAAAGCAGAATGAACGGGCGATATTTGTGATTATACAATATTGACGATTATATACGTACTTCTATGGGTAAAGCACAGTATTGATAACTATTTATGTATAACAAGTAGAGTAAAGCAAAGTATTGATGACTATTTTTGCATAACTAGTGCAGTAAAGCAGAGTATTGAAACATATTTCGATGTGCTTTTAAAAGTAAAGCATTGTATTGAAACAATTATCATATCCAGACTATAGTAAAGCACAGTACAGGTAAAGACAACTGTACAAAAATAGCACTAGAGTATTGTATTGATGAATCAAAGTCCGACCACTGCCTTCCTCTAGTGCTTTATGGATGCTGTAATCATGCGTTTATGTTGGCTGTATGTTACCAAGTGCATTTTATGACTAGTTTTGAAAAGGCATTTGTAAAATTTGAAAAAAAATATGTGTCACAGATACTTACTCCGCCTAAAAATCTTCTGAGGAATTTTCTCTCACTTGGCATTTCAGAATTCGCTGGCACAAATTGTACTGGCAGTGTCTCACAATATTCTACTAAATATTTTAATCTTAGCAGTTAAATTGTTTCTTCCGGACGCAATTAAAAATGCAGCGTAATAATCCCCGAAGAAATTTTATCCGCATAAATATATCTCACGCAGAGGTGTGGAAAATACATGAAATTTAATATTAAAATGCAAAATACAAATACAGAAATATTAAAATAAAAATTACAGATACTAGGAGTAACTTAGTTAAGATACAAAATACAATACAAACATCCATGGAATTTTAAAAGCTCCCAAAATTAAATCATTTATTTACAAAATTTTGGAGTCTGAAGTGCACTAAAAGTTCAAAGTTGCACTTTACCCGAATCTTGACATTAACCTGTTCCCCTGGAGGAAAAAATTCTGAAGACAAAACTACCTAGATTGTCGTAATCACAGCCCGAAATACAGCTACGGGAAAATACATCTAGTGACATAAGGGCGTCGGAAAGAAATTCCTTGGATCACCTTAGCTGGCCCCCGAGTCAAGACAGACGGTTGAGTCCGTAAAAGTAGAATTGGTAAACCAAACGCAGGAGTCTGACCAGGGGGAGTCATAACGTGAGTGACATCAAATCAAATTATTTTGGATTGTTTCTCCATCAGAAATAAAAGGGAAACGTTAACAATATTCCTTCAGGGAACTAAAACCATCTTTGAAATACAATATTATTTTTAAACGTATCGATTTTTTTTATTTTATTTACATGCGAGGACTATCATTCTGTTTTTAACAACCAACTTTTGACGAAAGAAAACTTCTTGACTACCTACCTCATCCTATTTACAAATTAGGAAAACTATCATCAACCATGGGTGGAAGCAAAGCTGCAAGCCAGTCCAGCAAGACTTCAAGCTCACCTTCCAGCAGAGGTGAAAGGGCAGAAAAGCGCGAATTTAAAGAATTCATGGACAATACAAATAAGAGGATACAATCCCTGGAGGAAGAAAATAAAACTCTGAAGGAGGAAGTGGAAAGACTGAAGCAACATCCGATCAACTCCAACAACGACAAAACTTAATATCAGAGAAATGAACGCAGGAACAACCTCATCGTATCAGGACTGGATAAGATCACAGACCAGTCTAACTCTAATCAAGCGAAGGCAGTGGTCAACAATTTCATAAAAGACAAGTTAAAAATAACAGAAAACTTATCATTCTCATGCGAAATTATTGTTCCTAAGGTTAAGGCTAATGAACAAGCAAAACGACCCCTAATCAAATGCAGGTTTAAAGATATTGCAGATGCAAACAAAGTCCGAAATAGTAGAAAAGGACTATCGGAACGAAATGTGTGGATCAACGACAACCTTAATCCACATCAACTGAAGGTCATCAGGAAACTAATCGAAAGGAAGAGGGAAATACTTAAAGAAAACCCTACCTACAAAGCCCACATTTATGCGAACAGATTCCTGATTATCAGAACCACTGGAGGGTGTCTGTAACGTTTCATGTTATTCGTAGTAATTTTGAATTTAACCGCTTTTCCTTTTTTGCTTCGGAATAACAACAACTTTTTTGTAATCAAGGAAATATGGATGTGGACTTTGTGCTGGAGCAAATTACTCGAGTATCAAATGTAAATCCAAGTACGGGTTCAAGTACTTTTGAATTTATGTCCCGAACTCGTACTCGTGCTTTGGTTTAAGTACTTTGAACGTACTCGTACTCGCTCTGATACTCGTTAGAAATATACTCAAGTTCGAGTACGAAAACGGATACTCGACCGACGAGTACAAGTACCAATTTAAGTTAATACCGTACTCGATCCGTACTCGTACTCGAACTCGAAACTCGAGTATCTACTCGTACTCGTGAGGAGCTATACTTGGTACCTGTAAATTGTCGAATCATTAGGGTCTTTCTATGTAAAAGTCATCATTTGAACTCTAATTTTGTTCACTGTTTATTTCTGCAGCATACTGCAAAAATGCATTAATGTAAAATAGTAAAAATCACAAAATAAAAATGAAGCGGGAATCATCATTAAATATTTTAAGATATCCGTTAGTACTGAATAGTTTTTTGTAGTTAAATGTAAGTACTCCGTGTGGTATTATTTGATCTGTTAAAATTAAAATGGGAGGCGAATGTACTTTTAACTTTTTCTTTTTTTAACCTAGTCCTAGTTGAGTACTTACTTTCGCTTCCAGGTATAATTCTTTCGACATTTGTTTTATAAAATTGTTTTGCTAGAAGAATTCCATGGAACTTCTGGAAGCAATAGCTGTAAAAGGTATTCTAAAATTGATTTGTGTATCATTTTATGACATGCTATTTGGTGACACAAATTTGTTGAAGCAAATTCAATTCCTCGGATAAGTATTAGTTACTAATTATTACTATTAGCATACAGCAGAAGTATTTGCCAATAAGCAATATACCGTAGTTTCAGAGAATAGTTGTTAAATCGCTTTAAGAAAACGCTAACGGTAGAATAAAAATTTTTTTTTAAAAACAACGGAATAAATTGTGGCATAAAAGTAAAAAGCCTACTATTTTTCCAATTTGAATCCGGCAGTTTTACGCACGTAGTACTCTGTAGAAAGATTAATTGTGCATTGTATTTCAAGATTATACCACGAACATGGCTTGGCTATGAATTCAAGCTATTTTGTAGGGAATTCTCTAACTTGAAATTTAAATTTCAGATTATATTCGAAAGTAACATTCAAGGTATAGTTATTCCTGAATTAGGTCATGAGTATTAACTTCGCTATAATCTAACAAATCCGATTAAGATAACTCTTAACGGATTTCAACCCTAATTTAAATTTATTTGTTTTGTTCCAGTCCAAAGTATCATATTTCAAGGTTAATTTACAAACATCTGTTCGTATGTATCCTAGAGTGGATGTCTATTTGGCATATAAGCTATATTGCGCTTTATTCGAAACTTTAAATACCTAGGGAAAACGACGAATTGGTTACGTTACCAACTGGAAAATCCGGAATAGATGTGTGCTGCCGCTCATTGAAGTGACTGGAAAATTGAGAATAAATGCTGTGAAAAATCTGACGCTTCTGCACATGTTGCTGAGGAAAAAATTGATGCACCATATGCGTATTTTCGTAATGATGATTTTTGAAATTTCTACAGATTTCAAAAACTATGCACAAGAAATAATTCTGCATAATCTCTTTACAGAACATTGCGAGAGAAATCCCTTAATTTTATGTTTACAATATTATCATTGCTACGTTAAACTGAAAAATGGTTACCAATTGTACATTCAGTTGTGTAGTAAAATGTGTAGGAAATTAATAGTCTAGCCTCAAGAAGTGATCAGTGACAGTGCAATAAATCCTCAGGGCGGTACTTTGTTAACCGATCATTTTCTAGCAATAATATGTAAGGGTAATGCAATATGTGCACGTGCAGACGTTACTGTATTTCAGGGAACTTGGTGATCTTAGTTCTCAATGTATTTAAGCATTTTGTGTAAATCATTACAGTAGTAGTGTTTAAGCACGTTATGCAAGAAATCAATAAATCGACCGATAATCAATAAATCGGTCTAAAATCAATAGTTTATTGATTATCGATCGATTTATTGATTTCTTGCGTAATGTGCATGAAGGGTCCCGTGTTGAGGAACTGGAGGGAGCAGAGCTCCCTTTGGAGTTTCATGTGAGTTGCGTGGGTGGACAGGCCACCTGTGGCTCCAAGTATGCAGCCCTTGCCCGACCCTTGGAGGGAAGAGGCAAGGGAAAACATTAAAGAGTATAGACGTCAGTGTATGTACATACCAGTTCACAGTTGACGTTTGACTTTTTTCACTGATAAATATTGACTTTGCTGAAGTTACAGCCCGTAAAGTATTTACTTACAATTATTTTAAATTATATTTTAAAAGTCTAATACATCGAACACCGAAATAAAAATTTAGTTGTCATGGAGAGCACCTCGAAATTATTCTCTTGACGTAATAATTTAATAAATTGAAGTTCCCATTCTCGTCAACCTCTAACTGGAATCAATTAGGAGAACCTTCACTGCTTGATACAGACATTGCTGACAACCCTGAGGTAATTACCACATTTTTCCTAATTGTTTGAATTATAGTAAAGCTTTAATGCCATGAAAATCGGAATAAAAAAACTTTTATCCCGTTGAGAGTACCCTGAAATATCCTCCTAATATCTGACTGGTCTCACTGATTTTAAAAATAATTTGACTTCTATGTGCAAGGTTCCTCACTCAACCGAATAATTAAATTCATTGAAGTTCGGACCAGTCAAGTCAACCTCTGGAACTAGAATCAATGACGTGAACCTCCACTGGAGACGCAGATTAACTTTTGTAAAGTTACAACCTGTCGGCTGAACTTCATGCTGAAGACAGGAATTGACCTCAGTGAAATCTCGATTTAAATGAGTAAGTAGTTTTGTACTCTGAAATTATTTGAGCAGGACAAGAACCTCTTGTGCGGAATTATTATTATTATAGCACTCACGACTTAATTACATTGGTAGTTCAGACTTCATCCTACTGAAATTGTTTTGCAATTTATTCATGCAGATTTATCGAAATCAGTGGTTTGTTATTTGGATGAAAAATTGTTATGCTTTCCTGCCTGATAAGAAATTCTCATAATTCTTGCATTCGAAATTTTCCATATGGTGAAAGCAGATGTGACAAGTTTGTGATGGGAAAGCTTGTATTTATGTATTTGGAAGCATTCATGTACTCGTACTTTGTAATTGGAGAAAGGGGGTGTGTTGCAAGGTCCTTGATAGTTTTTCTTACTGAGCTTGTAATTATTATGATTATTGGAGGTAGTTTTTTGTTTTTATCGGGATACGAACTGTAAAAATGTTGGGAGGCACATGGCGGGGGGGTTTAGCATAGAGGCTAATTTTACTCCTGTATCACCATCCCTGTTGACGTTTTCACAAGAGTTGTCAAATAGAGGCGTGTGAGTATAGATATTTGCATATGTATGGAGACGGGAAAGGGGTTACCAGGGATTTACAGTGGGTAACCATTCAGGTGAGCTGGGCTTGATAATTCTCTTGAATTATTTCCTCCGCTGACCTTTATTGTCTCCTTGACTCAATAGCATATGTTTTATGCAGGAGGAGAAGGTCCATACATTACATTTAAATTCACATGTGTCCGGATTATTAGGAGTTGGGTACAACATTTTGAGAGCCTTGTCCTTTTGTCTCAGCAACAAACAACAACTCCTCATTCTTATTCATTTGCAGCTGTTGATACACCTTTACATAATTTCCTACTTCCTGCAATGAGGAAACAGAGCTGCGAGGAAATTATTTGTAAGTACAATAAGTAGGAGGAAGAGGTATGACGTTGTTGCTGAGGCAAAACGTTAATTCAGTTGTTGTAAGTGTCATTGGACTAATGAAGAAACATGCTTTTCTCTAGTTTTTCCCTATTCTGATTATGAGGAGGAAGTCTGAATCAGATATTGTGGTACTACTAAAAGTTTCGCTCCTGTACATTGATATTGTGCACTTCGGAGTATGTATTGGTGGATGTGTTGGGGCGTGTATGGAGATTTGTATGTATGGTATGGATGGATCTACAAACCGGTGTGAGTCAGATAGAAGTTTTGCTCCTGTAACAAAAGAAGGGATAAATATCGATGGACAGTTGCAGATTGTGCACAAAACCGTACATCGCTATAGATCCCGATGAAGGCCTGTCGAGAAGGCATAGTAGTAATAACCCGTTTCGCGCATGTGAACTATTAACTGTAAGACTAACAATTAGTTTCATATACATAGGTAGTTGGCAATTCATACTCAAATTATGGGCAAAACGGCTTTCGGTCCACTAAAATTCTCTCCCCAACTCAATATTTGGCTATACACATGAAAATTTAACTATTCGCTTGATCAATTTAATACCAGCATAGTTATTAAATCTTGTTGTTGCACCGCTGTATGGTGCTTCTTCATCCCTTAGGGGATCAGCACAATGTACTGGTAAAATATGATCTTTATATATTATGATTTGTATATAGCTCAGTTGTACAGTAATAATGTAACTGAAACCTATAACAATGGACGCACTGATTATTTAAAATAGAAAAAATGAAAGGAATTCATACTAGCGCTTAACAATTTTCACTTGCTATAGTTACTAAAGTCCATGGTTCGTACAAATCAATCATTACTTCCTAATGATATTTGTAGGGGATATAAAGATCAAATTTATAGATGTTAAGGCTTGTAATTAAAAAAAATAGTGAGCAAATAACTTCAGCATTACGAATTCTGAGAACTTATCTGACGTTAAATATAAAAAGCGTTGAAATAACTACTTTCAATTCCATTTATATTTTTCTAATAAGAATCTCACACTTATGCGTACAAAATTCAGTTATTAAAATTCTCCTTGTATAAAATTCTCCAGTGCTGTAACCGAACGTAGTTTTTCTCCCTATGTACCGGAATTACCTTAATCCACATTTGATGATGTACGTCTAATGTTTGTAATAATTATGATTAGGGCTTTTAAGTGGCAAACTAAAACTGTGTGATATTGTACGCTCTGCCGAACTTTCAGTCGTTCCATTAGGCTGCAAGCAGTTGGTATTTAGTCGGGAAGCACAGCGAACTGAGCGAGCTGAAAAAGCTCTCCTTTTCGACAGAGTTTCAGCCTTTCAGCCCGCTGTGCTTCTCGACTTGCTTGGCTTTATAGTAAAATAATATAGTACATAGCGGCTTGCTATACAGTGAAATGAGCCGCGAAGGTTTGAATTGTAAAGCCAAGGTCGCGAAAGTTTAAATCAAAGGAAAGGTAGAGCTCAACAATAAGAAGGGGTTGTGACAAGATGTGTGATAGTGATAGCGTAAAAACGTACCTGGGAATCCATACATGCCAAAGCACGTGTGTACAGTCCATATGTATGTAAGTATGCTTGTAAATACATGTAAATATATGCGTACGCATTTGGAAGATTGTAAACAACAACAGTAGATATGTATGTACAAGATATGTATATACAAACACAAACAAGGGAGAGAAACAAACATGTAGTACATAGATGTGAGCATGGATTTGGTGAGATGAGAAGTTATCACAAGCCAATTTCGCGCATCGAGGTATTTAATGAATTTCTGGTTTATTTTTTTCAGGAAGCTTGCGGAAGATTCAAACATGACCGACTCATCCGGAATAAAGTAAGAATAAATATGTATTTTAACCACTTTTTACTTTTCTCTGTATCAATCTATCTATCTCTTTCTCGTTTGCAGCGTCATACTCATACTTCAATGAATTGCATATGCCATATTCATCGATCCTGGACAAGTTGCCTCGCGCCGATTTCTTGAAACCTGTTCTACCGAACCATATCTGTTACCTCAAACCGGTTTTACACAACCGGACCAGGTTTCTTAAACCGGTCCGGTTGAACCGGTCGAGGTTTCTCAAACCGGTTCTGCAAAGAACCGTTCGAGTTACCTTAGACCGGTTCAGAATAACCGGACCAGGTGTCTTAAACCGGCCCGGTTGAACCGGTCGAGGTTTCTCAAACCGGTTCTGCAAAGAACCGTTCGAGTTACCTTAGACCGGTTCAGAATAACCGGACCAGGTGTCTTAAACCGGCCCGGTTGAACCGGTCGAGGTTTCTCAAACCGGTTCTGCAAAGAACCGTTCGAGTTACCTTAGACCGGTTCAGAATAACCGGACCAGGTGTCTTAAACCGGCCCGGTTGAACCGGTCGAGGTTTCTCAAACCGGTTCTGCAAAGAACCGTTCGAGTTACCTTAGACCGGTTCAGAATAACCGGACCAGGTTTCTCAAACCGGTCCGGTTGAACCGGTCGAGGTTTCTCAAACCGGTTCTGCAAAGAACCGTTTGAGTTACCTTAGACCGGTTCAGAATAACCGGACCAGGTGTCTTAAACCGGTCCGGTTGAACCGGTCGAGGTTTCTCAAACCGGTTCTGCAAAGAACCGTTCGAGTTACCTTAGACCGGTTCAGAATAACCGGACCAGGTTTCTCAAACCGGTCCGGTTGAACCGGTCGAGGTTTCTCAAACCGGTTCTGCAAAGAACCGTTCGAGTTACCTTAGACCGGTTCAGAATAACCGGACCAGGTTTCTCAAACCGGTCCGGTTGAACCGGTCGAGGTTTCTCAAACCGGTTCTGCAAAGAACCGTTCGAGTTACCTTAGACCGGTTCAGAATAACCGGACCAGGTTTCTCAAACCGGTCCGGTTGAACCGGTCGAGGTTTCTTAAACCGGTTCTGCAAAGAACCGTTCGAGTTACCTTAGACCGGTTCAGAATAACCGGACCAGGTTTCTCAAACCGGTCCGGTTGAACCGGTCGAGGTTTCTTAAACCGGTTCTGCAAAGAACCGTTCGAGTTACCTTAGACCGGTTCAGAATAACCGGACCAGGTTTCTCAAACCGGTCCGGTTGAACCGGTCGAGGTTTCTCAAACCGGTTCTGTACAGAACCGTTCGAGTTACCTTAGACCGGTTCAGAATAACCGGACCAGGTTTCTCAAACCGGTCCGGTTGAACCGGTCGAGGTTGCTTAAACCGGTTCGGTATAAACGACCAAGGTTTGTTAAAACGGCTCGGTAAAATAGGCTAATCACGCGGTTCTATGATAACAATGCGACTTTGGAACTCAAAATTATGCATCTTTAGAATTCAAAACACGTAAATAAGAAAATATGAAACACAAAAATGTTGTGTAAATATGTACAAGTGATGCAAACTTTATTAAAATGGTTTATATACATACATGCATACAGTAATGGATCTCACAAAAACGGTTCCGCAACCTATATTACACGGAATAGAAATTCGAAAATAAGAATTAACAAGCTGTATTGTTAATGTTTTTATAATTTTATCAGTTTTAAATTTTTTTGTTGGCAATAAACATAATTACATACGTAATCGGTAGTGTCCGAAAGGCAACGAGTAATTGTAATCATTGCGGTCCGGGTACACTCGATACACATCTAAGCTGTGAAACCCCAGCTTATTAACAGTAATATTATACAACTTATGTTTAAGACTCCTTATGTAGGAGCAATCGACATAGAAAACATTGTTAGCGTCGATTACCGACTTGTATTTGTCATGGTTGAACGTTTTCAATGAAGCTGTTGGTACGCCCTTGCACTTGAGTTCTTCTGCTTTGTTAAAATACAATACACTGTATTGCTTGCTCTTAATGGTTACAATCTGGGAAATATCTATCGACTCCAATTTCCACAGACCAGCAATCCCGGCATTTTGCGATCTTAATTCCGGGTACTCTGGATACATTTTAAAAATATCGTGGCCCGACGGTAATTTGGAAAAGTCGAAAAAATCTTTATGCTTAACTATATCTTGGAAAAGACAATTGTCAGGGTCTGTTACTAGAGCTATGCACGAATCAGTGTCGCAATACAGATTGGAAACCCTGCCCGGGAAGACTTTCTGCAGCTCGTAATAGAACCCGTGGTAGAAAATAACTTTAGCAAGATCCAGACATACCATGCCTGATTGGATAATATTGTTGAGTACAATCTCCTTGGGAGAAAGCATGATCATACTTATGTTCTCGGAAATTGGAACAAAGTCAACACACCGAGGGTCGCTGACGAATTTTTGACATTCGATCTTCGATCCGCAAAACTTAACCTCCAGATTTCCCTTGTTTGACTGCAGAGTTTTTCCAAAAACTCCATTCGAAAGGATTTTGTACAGCGCTCGCTGTGATTCGGTTTTGACCAATTTGCGCTGCTCAATGTTGAACTCAATATATGGTTTAAAATAAGCCTCCTCGTGAAAACTAATTCCTGCATGCACGTCAAGTAATTCCATGCCCATATTCAAGTAAAACTGGAGAGCTTTGTAATGCACAACGTATTCAATACGATCTTCACAATGAAGCAGGAGTCTTGGTTCGCTTGTAAACGAGCGAACAAGACCAAGAGATGTCATCGTGTCCTGCTGTCCGGCCGCCAAATCTGTAATTCGAACCTTGCGTTTCTCCGGAGCTAAAGGCAAGGACTCAGTTTCATCTTGAAGTTTTTCGGGGTAGTGCAAACTGACGCTCAAAATATAGCCCGTCTCATTTTCCCCGTCATACGTTTTCCAATTAATACTCTTCAAAGTTTCGACACTTTCCCACCGGTAATTTGAATGAGGGAATTTTCCGAGTAAAGCGGCGGCATAAAGGGAAACTTTATCATTGTAGAGTATATGTGTACGCTCTTTGGTGGGATCAAAGCCGAGGGGAGAGCGCTCGCAATTAGCTGTCACAATTTTGCGCGTACAGAATGCCATTCCACCTCTTATTCCAGATGTGATCATATCAAGCATGTCTTTGTCGGTAATGTATTCTATTTTAGCTTTGGTGAAGGATAGAAAGCATTGCCAAGAATATCCAGAAACTGTGCATACATATGTTGGGTCTAGTCCATACGAAACAAAACAATTCCTTCGAAAGTTTTCCCAAATCACTCCCAGTAGTACTGTATCGATGATGGTGTAAGCTCTTGTAAATTGTTTAAAATCTCGGATTTGAAACTGATCGACTAATATCTGGATTTTCGTCCATTCTTCATCTGTAATTTTTTCCTTCCTTAATTCGTTGTCGAAATGCTCCCTTCCCGGTATAGGATGTCCGTTTTCTAACGTTTTTGGAGATGAGAGGTATGTGTATGGATAAGGGAGCTTCTCAAAAAATATTGAAGTGTCTTTAGAATCAAGGTTATCTAGGTCCGGAAAAAGATATGGTAAGCAGTCATTAACAAGGCTCGTTGTGCTTGCATTTTCAATTTTAAGTCCAGCTGCAAGCGTGCTTAAACTAGTGTTCAAAAACTGAAACGAATCAATAAATCGGACCTTAACCTTTCTTCTCCCGCACGACTGCTTCGCACTTGGCGTATAATTATCATCGTATTTTGATTTTAATTCTGGAATGTACATATTGCTCGCTGTTATTTCTAGCTGAACTAGTTTCTCTCCACCTTTGCTTATGACATTGACGTCCTTTGGACTGAAAAATGGCGAATCTAAATTTTGAAGTAGAAGATGGAAGTCGAATCCCGATCCATTGTGACATACGCACACTAAATCGTTTTTAAACTTAATTTTTAAATTACAACTCTGGCATAATGTATGGAGATATCTTCCGCTTTGATGACAGTGATGATACGTTTTTAGAACTTTCTTCGTAGTCCTATATCGTTCGTCTACTTCTTCGGTAGATGCATGGCACTCATTTTCACCTGGAAAGGTAAATTCCTGGTGGCAAAAGAAGCAATGTGTAGCTCTGTTGTGACGCTCACGTTCTGAATCAGTAGGCGAGACAAAATTATTTGTCGATCTAATATCATTTAGCACTTGTTGAGCGTGATAAAATACTCGTTCGAAAAAGTGCTGCACCGGGTCCGGTCCGTCATAATACTCACAGGCTGTGAGTTTTGACCCATCGTCTGTTGTATTTACTAAACACAGTGCATAACTCGCGGGTTTGAATTCGGTATTCAGTGTAGTACTCAATCCTTTCTTTTCATTAACAGGCGTTGAAAATGTTTCAAAGTCCCAATAGAGAACATTGGGATACGGCAATGTCATCTCGAGTCTTTTAAACTCCAAACATTCGCCCCTTTTCGGAAGCTTCTCTCTCACATTTGCCTGTTTACCGTTGCACGAATGTAAAAGCAATGTTGCAGATGTTTTCATATTACGTAAGCACAATTTGCAAATGTACAGTTTTCTTACGCTTTTGTTACGTAAGAACTTGTTCAAATCCGTTATCAGAGCAAAATGTTGTCCAATATCCGCCCGAATTAAAAATAAATTTATTGTTGTAGACGCGACATAGCTGCTTCTTCGCATAGAAATCACGTTTCCATTTTCATGAGTCAGCACATTTATTGACAAATTATTCGCTTCTTCGAATAAGGGCACTGTTTTATAGACGTCAACAGGTCCGTCTATGCAGTCTGTTTTGAGAAGATGAAAATATTTCTCCCATGTTTTATATTCCCTTAGGTTACAATCTTTGTAAAATTTCAGCTTGTTTGTGGCAATTTGTTCTTCCCAAAATAGCGAAGCGGCAATGCAGTAGAGGAAGCAATTGTCGTCCTCATTCTTAAAGTTAATAATTCCTTTTCGTCCTGACAAGGGCATAGGAAGATATCCTCCTCCGGAACTATCGGTAAAGAGTCTAGCTTCCGCCATTTTTATTTCAAATGTTTCCATCTTTTTAATACTCCAAGAACTTCCGTTCTCGAGAAAATTATTCTTTTTCTCCACGATGTCGGAGGCGGCATTGAGAAGAATTGCATCAATTTGGCTGAGCCATTCCAGCTCGTAGTGTTTTGATTTAAAGAAAATTGTAGCCTCGTGCATCCTTAAATTTCCCTCTGAATCGTTGGATTCCTTTTCCATTTGAATCCCCATTCCAATTTCAATTTTAATTAGACCATGAATTTTAAACAAATCGGATAGAAAACTTGTTGTGACTGGAGCAACTTGCTGAAAGGTAGATTCAATATCAGACGATGTTATTGTTTTATTATATTTATATAATAGCATACTGCCCAAGTGCGATCGGGATAGCTCGGAAAAGTTAGACAGATCAGGTTGCATGTACGCGTCTACATGACCCCGTCTTTTCCCAGGATGCGGACACACATGTAGTCTTTTAACTTTACAGTACTGGGCACACTGACTGCAAAAGTGAATTCTTTCCAGATGAGACTCATAATTAATATGAGATCTGCAGAAAAACTCACAAGGCGACAGCGGACAGCGAAAACACTGTAAAAATAAGAAATATGTATTTAGATAGATAATAAACATTGACGCTGTCAATGTTTATCAAAGATATACTTACGTATCCTTTTTCGCCTGTGCGTGTAGGTGTAGGTTTAACACTCGTCTCGTTACTGTCCATTGTGGACGGAGGGAGAGGAAACCGAAGGGGTCCGGTTACGTGAGTCCTTCCATTTGAAGTAGTAATCCGTACAAAACTTTACCAGCTTTAGACCAGCTATGAGGATTATGCACACGCATATGGCTAAATACAAATGAAACTTTATATGTGTATACATGTTTACATATGCATTCATACAAAAAAGAGCTAACTTTTCCATTCGTCATTATGTTGTGGTGCATAAACTCCAATCGTCTGGTTTTTGTGTATGATTTTATTGACTAGAGTGGACAAAGAATTATGTAATAATTCTGTCAACTCAGCGTTTCTTCCTCCCGACTCCATCGTGGGTGACAACTCTTTAGCTTCAAAGAAGCAACTGAGCTTGTTTACCAAATTGAGCAATATTTAAAATCGGCTCACGTTACCCGTTCGAACCTCAATCTTTCTCGAGGATGAAAATTTCTAGTCAGTTAGTTTTTGGTTCCTAAATTGTTACGACAATCATTTTATTTTTGGAAACCTTTGTAATGGGTGAAGGTATGGTTTGATTTAAAATTAGTTTTTAATTAGTTTTGTTTCATCTGTCTACTCTCATTGTGTACCAAGTTAAATATTATTTACACTTGTGTAGATTGTACTTCTGTGGAAGGATGCGTGGATTGCGTGAAGGACGGTTTTTTCTACGTGCAGACAGAGGACAACCGTTTTTGCTGTACTCCCGATCCTGGACTACTTGATACGAACGTGGTCAAGATCGTCATGGAGACGGCAGATTGCGTGCGAGAGGGGATGGAGGGTCTGAACATAGTCCCCATCATTGCGGGTAAGTGCAGATAAATTGTTTTCCCGAATATAAAGTGTAAACGCTGGCAGTGTGTGTATTTGAGTGATAACTACTTCAGCCCGTGTTAAAATCTTTTTATTCACAGGACTCGGATCAACATTTCTACTTTTTGCAGTCATTGGATCGATGCTGTTTGTCTTCTTCAGGATGAAGAAGAGGACAAGGAGGGGAAATTCATCGCTGAGGACTCCGTTGTGGGACACCGTGGGAAACTCCGGTGGCAGTGGCGAGAGCGTGGAGATGTTGGATTTGACGACACCCAACTACAACGCCACCGATTCTACCATGGTGCATACTAACAGCACCTTTATGTGGCAATCTCCAGCTACCCCTCGACGTATAATCAGTGTTCCAATTCCAGAACCACCACCAATGCCTCTGTAAACTCATTTGGCACGCAATGATCATGTTTAATAAATAAAACAATGAGACAGAAAAAAAATGATATTTTAAACGTTGTCTTGATTGACCCGGGATTGACCTTTCTCAGGGTTTGCCGGTTTCATTTTACACGCTGACCGCTCCAGCGGTTTCATTCGGTGTTTTGAGCTCACTCAATAAACACTCTCACATTTATCAGTCACAGCTTTTTCATATTTATCCCATTCAACTTGTTCATCAATCTTTAGTCTTTCATCTTTCAATACTGTTCGTTTTACACAAGACAAAATGAATAACTGTCAAATTTGCAATCTGCCATTGGAGGTTTCACCAGTGCAGTCTTACGAGACTATGGTGATCCTCCCGATCAACACACCATTTCTTCGAGGAAATGGCAGAAGCCACTACAATATCCTGGACCAATTCAACGACTACGGGTTTGAACACTGGAAACGGTTCTCTGCCGTCACGATTGCCACGGATCGGGTGATGTCCCAGATGGGACACTACGGGTGCAAGCACGGATTTCATCTACCGTGTCTTTTAAACCATCTGGCAACAAAATTCAATAGTACCGACGTTGTGACCAACAAGGACTACATCATTCGTTGTCGACTTTGCAGTGCAAACTGTCGCTGGTTTTGTGAACTGCGTCCAACGATGTCGCCGCACTATTGGCTTCGCCAGTATGAGTACTTATATTGTAAGTATTGTTTACAATTTTCCCTATTGCTGAATAATGTTTGCATTGTGTGTGTGTGTGTATGTGTGTGTGTATTGTAACTGGTCTAGTTCTATTTATTATTATTTATAAATTCGTATTTACAGTTCCAGAGGATCAGTTCTACCCAGAACTGGACAGTCATTCGGACCTTTTGCGGAGGGTCAATAGAGGATACGTCCAGGACAGGGGAATTGTTCCAGTCAGATTCGCTCCGGAGGAGGACACGACTGAATGGCCCTCGAATTGTAAGAATTTATCAGGTTAACATTATTTTTTGTTTCTCCCACGTCCCACGTTCCTTTCTTGAACGTTTACTAAATCTTAAGAAATGTTTGCTTTTAGATACTGTTCCGATCGCGGCGGAACAGCCGAGGTGTGTGCAAGGACCATCGGACCCGTGGATCTCTGATGCCATTCATCCCGGATCCTCGGGCCGGAATCCTTTAAATGGACATCCCAGCACCGTTTGGCTGACACCTCCGGCGTCCCCGACCCCAGAGTACGTCGACCTAACTGTATTTCGTCCGGAGGTCATAACTCTATCCGACAACGATGATGATGATGATGTTGTATTGCTGGACGAGCCCACCCTCAATCAGCACACACTGGACAGTCCGACGGTGGAAGATAACGCAGGCATACAAGGTATGGAAGGTATGATAGATCAAGTTCTGCAAGAAGGCGAAGACATCACTTCGACTGATTACGATCCAATTGACGAATTGTTCGCATCTCTTGATAGCATGGACTATCATGATATGCAACAGTTCAACGATCTCCAGAGTGTATTGCACGAGCTAGCCAGTGATAATGCCGAACATTTTCACGACCTTCAGCTGCTCGAAAAAGTCGAGCAACAGCTCAGCGAAAGTGAAAATATCAGCCCCGCAATTATTGACCATGCCCCAAAATCTTCTGACCCTGAAAATCCTTCAACATCCAGCGAAAATGTTCTCAAATAATTTGTTTCTGATGATGAATGTACATACTGATTTGCACTCTTAACAATTATGATATTATCGTATATTCTCAGTTTATAGTAGATAATTTATTTCCTTATGTGAATGATCTATATTATATGTGTCAGTGTATTAGAATAATTACCTAGATTACAGATTTAAAAAAAGGATAAAAATATGGTAAAATTAAAAAAAAGTTGTGTAAATATGTACAAAAACAAATTGTCTTTTATCAATTCATTTCCATATGCGCATCTGTAATTGACATATAATCAAATCTGTATATAAAATCATAGTTTTAAGACAAAATATTTTAGTATGCAATTGCAATTTATTGTGTGATCATGGACACATTGGATTTTTCTATTGCACATCCTTCTACTTGTATTATAGCCGGTGTTACCGGAAGTGGGAAAACGCATTTGACTTTAGACATTATACGGAATAGAAACAAAGTTTTTGACAAACCGATTCAAAAAGTGCTGTATGTATATGCAGACTTTCAGCCCTCCTTCTACGAAATTCAAGAGACTGATCCAGACGTTACTTTTACAAAGAACCTGGAAGACATTGAATCCGCACCGAATCCTAGCCTTGTTGTTGTAGACGACCAGATTGATTCGCTGGGAAAAGGACAAGCTCACGACATTATTACAAACTTTTTCACAAAACATTCGCATCATCGAGGGGTCTCTATTATAGTAATCTTACAAAATCTGTATCATAAAAACCTTCGGGAGCTGTCGATTAATACCCAATGGTTGTGTTATTTCGATTCTGCAAGGGACAGATCAATAGTGTCCACAATTGCGCGCCAGGTTTGCCCTGGCAACGTAGCTTTCCTAATTGACGCATACCGAAAGGCTGTCATAGGAAGAGAATATAGCTATATCATACTGGATCTGCATCCGAAACATAAAAAACACGTGTACTTTGTAAGAAATTCGTTATATGCCGGTCCTGAGACTGAGGTGTACGGTCCGAGAAAATGACGACCAGACTAGAAAAAGACTTTACATTTTTATATAACCTGTGCAAAGCCGAAAAGAGGTTATTTACAAAGTTGCTCGAGCAAGCATCGGACCCAGAACTCACTGCTGTTGTGGAATGTTTTGTCAATTTTTCCATATTCAGTAATTGCAAACCAATTTGTGCGGATAGAATACTCGAGGAAATAAAATCTTCGTATTCAATAAGAACAGTGCTGATGAGGCGAAAAGCTCAAGTAAAGAAAATACTCTGCACAGTAGTATCGCGAATATTGCAAGACGAATTTGTTAGCACCATGTTATATTGAAATGGCGCAGATTTACAAAGTCATTGAGCCTCGGCTTTACGATAAGCTAATGACCTTGTATAAAGATGAGAACAAGACAAATGTTGCGAGTGGTGAGGCTCCAGTTTCTGAGAATGAACCTCTTGTGGAGGAGACAATTAAAGAACCTTCGAGTGTGCCTAAGGAGGTTGACGACATTTCTTTACCGGATACCGGCAAAAAATTCCAGAGAAAAAAGAAATCTGAGCGCCTACAGTTATGCTGCTGTAGATATCACCAGGGAGAGAACTACATTCTAGAACCAGAATGGAAAACATTCGGGAATAGCGTGCCCGTCGGCGAATCGGAACAAATAGCTGACAATGGTAATATAAAGCTCAGTGAAAACAACCAGACGGTGCATACTCCCGATAAAGACGTTGCTGAGAAAACTGGTCAAAAACTTCGTCCGAGGAAACAAGTCGGTAAAGGAAAGAAGAAAAATAAGAAATGGAAGGGGCGAAAGGTGGTGGTGAAGAAATATCAAAGATACAAAAGACGTACATAAATCAAAAACTGTCCGGATCATTTTCCGGTTTGAACGGGTTTTTCCGAAACCGAGAGGAGTTTTCAAACAAGGACGAGGTGTCAAAACAGCTAAGAGCGCTAGAAACATTCTCATTGCACAAACAAGCGAGAAAGAAGTTTCCAAGACGGAAAATTATGGTGAATTTTATCAATGAAATCTTCACGGCTGATCTAAAAGACCTGGCCGGGCTTGCAAAGTCCAACAGTGGCAATCACTTTGTTCTGGTCGTGCTTGACGCTTTCTCAAGAAAGGCGTACACACGCTTGTTGAAGAATAAGAATTCAGATTCGATGATTCAAGCCTTCCGGTCTGTTTTCGAAGAGGCTCGGGTTACTCCCGCGTATTTATATACGGATAGAGGAACTGAATTCATGTCAAAAGCCTTTGGAAAGTTTCTAGCTCAGAACCATGTGACGCTTTACAATATCCACTCACCTATGAAAGCCAGTATGAGCGAGAGATTTATACGAACACTTTTCTCCAAGTTACAACGGTACATGACGCTGAAAAACACAAAACGAATTGTCGAAGTACTCCCAGACTTCACCAGTGCATACAACGCTACCAAGCACAGGTCAATCGGCATGGCTCCAAATGAAGTGTCAACCAGGAATTCCTATGAGGTGTGGCAGCACATCTACGGCAAGTATTTGGAGGAATCAAAAAGACCAAGGAAGCCTCCGCAGTACGCAGTTGGTGATGTCGTTCGCATCTCCAGAATAAAAATGATATTCGAGAAGGGATACAAAGAATCCTTTTCGAGGGAACTATTTAAAGTAGTTCAGGTTGTTAACACATATCCATATACATTTCGATTAGCAGACATGAAGTCCGAACAGTTAAATGCAAGTTTTTATGCGCCGGAGCTTAGCTTGGTTAAGAAGTCAGATTAAAGCGAGCTCATATATCGATCGGCGTCATTCACAACTTGTCATTTGAATTGACAACAGTTGACAATGTATCCGCGAAGAAGTGCTCGATTTGTTCCTCAAGAGAATGAGTTGGACCATTACATCGTCCTAACGAATTCGAACGATATGTCTCAGTCTTCGATTGTGCATCAGTTGCCTAACCCTATACATTGTCCCCGGGGAAAATATGAAGTCGGACTGCTGAAGCTTCGATACAAGCCGAGTAAAACCATGCTGGAAAGTCTACGAAATATGCCGCAAGCCGTAGCGAGCGAACCCCAGCTGCGTCTTACAAGGAAGCGAAGACGAATTGTCAAGAGATCTATTCCCATTCACATGTCTGCTGTTCCAATCGGTCCTTTATTCCCGGGCTACCAACCCCCCTTAGAAACAAGTTATCAATTCAAGAAGACGGATGCTAATATTAACGAATTCATATCTCAATTTAACAGTCAATATGCGGCGCTCAAACTAAACATGACCATTGCTTATGTTGAGGGAGCAAAAAAAATGATTATCTTTATTAACCCGGTAATCGCGAAGGACCAAGATTATTTATTTCTGTCTACCGAATTTGCAAAAGTATTGGGCTTTACTCGAAAACTGTTCGAATCTGGATCCACTAGTGGGGACTTTATATTGGATCAAACTCAATTTGTCAAAGTTCCAATGAACACCGTATTCGATTTTAAATTTTTAAAGAGAACATATTATTTAAATCGTATTGTTGTTAAGCAGCAGCATAACAACCTACTTGTTTTGAAGAAACTGAATGATACAGATTATGTGAAATACTTTACGAAGGTGAAATCAAAGCTCCACGAATTGCTTCAAACAATTGTACACTTTGTCTGGGACAGTGCCTTCAGATGCTCGATAAGTGTGAAGGTGGGAGCAGATGATGATGATCGCAACCATATCGTTTTCCCTTCAAATATCGTCAAGTGCTTAGGGTTCACCGATGACACGTTCTACTCGGGAAGCGTTTACGCTTCTAAGTTTCCATTTGACGAAGACGCGTTTAATAAAATTGGGAAGGTAGATATTCTGATGTATAAAGTTCGTAAATCGGCGGTAGTAGACGTGTTCATGAAAGAACCCGCGTCAATGGCGCTTCAAGACGTTTTACAAGAACTCAATAATACTTTCACGGAATATGTATATCCCTCGAATAACATATACTTTTCTTACGACAACGGAGACATTGTCATGAGCGAAGTTTCAAACGACGTTGAAGTCAGTTTTTCAATTCCGATCTGCAATTACTTTGGAATACCTCGTAAGCACGTGTTTAAGAGCGGATCGAGGTATGCAGCCAAGCGCGAACTTGTCGAGGAGCAAGAGGAAGATGAATATGAAAAGGAGGAAATCCTACCTCCTGTTCCCAAGCCAGCTCCGGGTCAGGCAAATCGCCTGCTGGTCCTTTCAAATCTGATTGAGAACCAGACGTATGAAGACCGCTGTATTCCCCTACTTAAAGAGCTAAAACTAAATCATGATTATAATTCTGAATGCGAACATGAATTCTTCCCAGTGTCGTATTTGCCTTTGCACGGCGAGGAGCAAAATCAGATTCGCGTTGATTTCGCGGACGAATCTTTGAGCCCAATTAATTTTGGAGGAACTACAACAGGAGTGACCCTTCACATTCGACCTAAAGTATGAGAGAGGTTCAATGTGATGATAAAGCTTGTGTCCTAGAACCTGGTCACCATAACCAAGTTGGAGGAGCAAGTGTAAGCACTAATTTAATGGCGAGTGGCGGTCTTAATCCCGAGGCATCTTCTTACCTCATTCCCCTGAAGAAATCAGCTGGTGTGAAGAAGAAGGAGCAAACGGGCAAAGGAAAGAAGAAAAGGAGGCGAGCATCTCAGAAACCAGTTCAGTTGGGATTGGGTCGGAGACGTAGGAAGTCACAAAAGAAACCGAAGCGTGCGCGAACTAAGAAACAGAAAGAGAAGAAGAGTATCAAACGCGTCCAGTTGGGAGCAGGTCGCAAGCGAAAGAACCGTCGGTGTGTAAAGTAATTCAATGGATTTAAATAGCGTTTTCGAGAAAGGGGCTACGGTCTATGAAGGGTCGACGGAGAGCATTCGATCAGAGTTGGCACTTTTTGACCTCCTCCCTACCGACATCTCCACGCAGCTGAGTAACGACTACATTCAGGCATTTCCCCTCGTCTCCATAAAGGAAGATTTTAATCCTCTGGAATTTCAAATAACATTGGATACGTCCGGCTACTTGGATCCGCTCGACAGCTTTATTTCTCTTACATGCCGAATTGTAAATCAGGATGGCACTCTATGCGATGAAGCCCGAGATCTTGTCGCCCCGTGCAATCTTTTTTTCCAGACCATGTTTAGCAATCTGGAAATCTATCTAAACGGTCAACTGATTTCCGATACGTCTAATTTTTATCCATGGATTGGATACATGCAACGTCTGTTGAGTGCGAGTCCTCAGGAAAAAGATGGACGGCTCAAGAACGAATTGTGGTATCCGAATGTGACGCCAGAAGTATTCACAGCTTCTGATCCTGGGTGGAAGGCTAGATTTGACATGTCAAAGAAAAGCCAGCCCTTCCAAGTGGTAGGGCAGCTCGTAGGAAGCATCTTTACGCAACCTCGATACATCCCAGCCGGTAGTCACATACGTATAGTACTGAGACGAGCGCAACCAGAACTTTGTCTTGAATGCAGTACGACAACAAAGGCTGGCACGAATGGCGTCCCGTACAAGTATCAAATCACGGATGCGGTATTCTACGGATCTAAGAAAGTAGTTTCTAAACCGATCATTGATATGCACCGAGCCGAACTAGCCCGTGGGAATACATTCAAGTACATAACCAACGATGCCGAGATCAAAACGTTTACGGTGGCATCAGGCCTCAGCTATGTGACTACTGATTCTCTTGTTATTGGGAAAATTCCCAAAATAATTGTCATTGGAATGGTAAACTCGGATGGGTTCATGGGCGCCCTGAATAAATCCCCATTCAATTTCGCGGACAAAAACCTGTCGGAACTGTCCATTACATGGAATGGAGACTCCCTCCAGTACCGGGATCTCTCCCTGAGTTTTAAACAAAAACAAACGGACGGTAGTTACTTGGGGTCAGACGATTTTTTGCTTGGGCTTAGGACACTTGAAAAAACTGCTGCAAACGCGCTGTTATCCAACGGCATCCAACGAGATAATTACACTAAAGGTACATATAAATTAATGTTTTTAAAAATACGTTTTAAAAAAACCAAAAAATCTAAAACAAAAATGTAAAAATGCTAATTTATTTGTACAGGCAACTGTTTGCTGGCAATTGAGCTGTTGCCTAATTCGGGAAACTTTCTCAGCGTCAACAAGCGAGGGCAGTTGAAGGTGTCTATGAAATTCAGGACGGCGTTGGACAAGAACATAAATGTTATTGTCTATTGCCAGTACCAGAGTGTCCTGGAGATTGACGCTGATAAAAGGGTAATACTTGAACACTGAATATGAACAGCACCGAGATTTACCAGGCCTTGGATTGCCTCTTGCCCAAGACCAGGATTCCTTTCTACATTGTCTCTGCAGACAACTTAACATTGCTGACGGCAAATGCGTCATATCCACATGTAATTATACAGAACACTGACCCGGCTGATGAGCCAGGCTGGCATTGGGTTTGCTGGTATGTTCACAACAGCGAGGAGACCGAGTGGTTTGACTCATATGGATTTCCCCCGCGAATATTTAAAGATATACAGTGGCCAGCTAAAACTGTCATTGCAGAGAACTGTCGTTCTATGCAAAGTATAAATTCCAATGTCTGCGGTCAGTATTGTGTCTATGTTAGTTATTTAAGAATGATTGGAATAAGTTTGGAAAAAATAATGTCTAGTTTTAAGATAAGTTCTCGCTCTAATGACAGGATGGTTAGAAAATTTGTCAATAATATATTAAAGTATAAATCGAAAGATTGTGGAAATCAGTCGTGCATGCGCAAATGTGAAACTAGATTTTATGGATATCACAATATAACTTAGAATTGTATGACTTGTAAAACTGAATAAATTTTTCTAATTTTAAAACCGCTCGTCGCATTATAAGAATTTCATATCCAGTCATATTACATGCATGAGTAATTACAGATGCGCATATGGAAATGAAGTAAACAAAGACAATGACATTTTTTGTACATATTTACACTTTTTTTAATTTTTTCATATTTTGTATTTTTTTAAGACTGTAAAATAGGTAATTATTCTAATGCACTGACACATTTATATATTAATAATCAAGCACGAACACCACATAAACAACTTCTTTCTTAAAAACACATTAAAACACCAAGCATGTACACTGCATAAATCAATTCTTATTTAAACTTTCAAACTTCATCTTCCTGAAGCTGAGTGTCGAGCTCGAGAGGAGGCATGGTCACTTCAGAGAGAAATGATTCCAGGTTTCGAACGGCGGGCAAAGCCAAAGTCATTTGCGGCCCCTGCCAGTTCTTTAGTCGTTTTGACACTGCATCAGAGACTTTATTGTTGAGCAGAATTGCATACTGCCCGCTTACCCTCTTGAACACAAGGCGGACACGAACAGTGTCCAGGTGAAGATCTGGGTCGGTCCACAGCTCGCTCCTTTTGTCGTATTCCATCGAGACGTGAGCTCGACTTGGGTTCTTGTCAAAATACGGAATGAGGTCATTGAACGCCTTGCCAGTGGTGGGATGCACCGCAACCTGGTCCAGAATTTGCGAGATAAATTCGCGAATCTGCGTGCCCTCGTACTGGGAGAATTTAACGCTCGTAACAGTCCCGGTCTTGGTCTTTCTACCCAAGTAGTAGAAAAAACACCGGTGGTATCGGTTCCATCCAACGCGAGCCGCAATGTCAAAGTCGATCTATAATAACATTGATTTTTTTACAATAAAATATTTTACGAATAATTTATGGTACGAATATCCAACGAATTCTAGAAAAGAAACCCATACCATGAAGGCTTCAGTCGGATGTTCATAGAAAGCCCATGTAGTAGTAATGTCAGGATTTTCATCAGGTTGCGGAGCCGCAGATAAACGACTATATGGTTTTAACTTGGGTCGTAGTCTCTGCAACTCTGACTTTGCCTTCGAACCTGCCGCCATCATTCGTTTGTCCAGAAATTCTGCCATTTTGCTCGAGCAAGAGAGATCAAGTCTGAGGAAAGATTTAAAGTGAATAAGTCCTTTTCACCGATCTCGGTTTTATACCCGTTAGAACTGGCGGGGTAAAACTGGACGGGGTCGTGAGAACGGTTTTAAAAACAATTCCCATTATTTAATTCTGCTAGAATACATACGTTTCAAAGGTCACGCAACCGTATCGCTTTCCAAAATCTTGCGCACGTGCCACTGATTGTTTCAGGTGGTGAGGTCGTGGGAACTGGCGAAAACCTGAGTTCACACTATAAACTTTCGTTGAATAACATAACCAAGAGGTCTCGGACTGGCTCTATAAACTGTATATACATGTATATTTATATATGTATATGAAAAATATGCACATTATGCTGTTCTATGATAACATTGTTACTTTTGAGCTAAGTCAGGATTAAAAGCATGTCAATAAGAAAATGCGAAATCCAAAATGTGTGGTGTAATTATTAAGCATTTAACTTTTGAGCATAAATTCATATCCAGTCATATTACGCACATCAATTTGCTTTGCTTTTCTTCTTTTCCCCCTCTCATCTTCCTTGTTATGTTTGCTATATTTTTTGTTTTTTTATTTATTTTAGTTACAAGACCTTTTGGAGTCAAAAGGGAATCTTTAATAAACCCGTTGATAATTTTTTGTCCGAGTTTCGAATTCGAAATGTTTTGATCCCCACAAGATTCCCCAATGCTGAGCAGTGGAACATGAGATTCGACCAACTAAAATCGGATCTCTTCACTGAGCTGGACTATGACCTTAATATGGTCCCGGCAATGATAATTTCTACAGTAGAAAAAACCGGAAATGCATTTGCTCAACCCCGTGTCTTCCCCATTACAGGCCGGCACTACCACAGATTCAAGAGATACCCAGATACGCTGTGGTTTAAGCCAACGGGCGGAAAACGCGTGGACATTGCCGGCGTTTTTTACGACACTGACGCGTCTAATACAAGTATGAGAGGTCTTTTTTATATATGTTATACTTGTTTTGTTTCCCATGCAGTATATAATTACTTTTGAAATATGTGCAGGTTTCATAATAAATTATGTTATGAATTGAGTACTTGTTTGATCGAGTCATTAAACAAGTACTCATACAAGGACATTTGATTTCCAAGTATATTATTATTTACGCCATTATAGCAGTTTTACTGTTCATGTATTTCAACAAAACCCAAAAATGCAGTAATATATTCATCTCTCGTGTTTTTTCGATTGAGACAATCGCTGAAAGTTGGTGCAAATACATTCAGTAAATTCAAAGTGTTTGAACATACGTATCCTGTATATAGAGTTATTAAATTACGGTTCCTAGATTTTAAAATCCTAGAAATCCTAATTTTGTTAACTCTATAAACAGGATACTTATGTTCAAACACTTTGAATTTACCGAATGTATTTACCCTGGCTTTTAGTTATTGTCTCAAGAGAAAAAACACGAAGGTTGAATATATCACTACATTTTTGGCTTTTGCTGAGTACATGAACAGTAAAACTGCAATAATGGTGTAGATAATATTATACTTGGAAAATCAAATGTTCTACAAAAACACCAAAATAATCCATCGTACATCTATACAACATTTCTTTTTATCAAAAGCATTTCAGGTTTATGTTCGCAGTCTTAACCAGTAAAATCTAAGGTTTTTACTTTCTATTTTCTTATTTCAACAGTTGACCCCATGTCTTCTGCTGCTTTAGCAGATGACTTATTCGCCAGCATAACCAGCAGTACTACTCTCCTTGATTTGGAGAAGTACATGGTTAAATGCACGTCCAAGAGAGTTCAAGCGTCTCTTGTCGACGACCCGACCTTAAACTTGGGTCCTTTTACCAGTTCATCTTTTGCGTGCCCACTTAATCCGTTTGACATAGAAACTCCTTTGAAGTTTACTAAGTCTCGGACATTTGGGCATCAGCGTCCTGTAGTTGTGAATCTTCCATCCAACTACATTTCTGCATCTCACTTCAACGAGATGCGTAAGTTTTTTCATTACTTACACACAATTTTAGAATAATCTTGTTCTTTTTATGTAGTAATATTTCGATTTCTTTTAGTTCTCCCCGAACTGGATTTCATTATCCATGGAGACAATGGTCGAGCAAATAAGCTCCACATTGTCTACGGGGTAGGAAAAGAAAATGTCGAAACCTTGAAACAATTAAAAGTTTCAATGCGTTTCGTGGAAGAATCACTGGCTACTTCTACCACTAGTACGAGCCGAAAACCTAAATCCGCTTCTACGAGTACTACGAGTACCGTAGACGACCTTTCAGACGATGATTCTGAAGGGGAGGAGGATTCAGAGACCACCACACCAGGATGCGAAGCGTGGATGATGTCCAAGCGCTTCCTGCTTACCCTCCGAGCATTGTATATGCTCAAAATAAAATTTTATATTTTATTACAAGAAGTCGGTCAAGTTCTGATTACCAGAGCTTCCTGCTGTAAGACCACTCTTGGTCTTACCCGATCAACAAGTTATGGAATGAGCTTCTATGACTGTGTAATTATTTTATAATTATTTTCTAACTATTTACATGATTGTTTTTCCCGAATCCGCTTGTTTAATTTTTATTTCACTCTCTTATATAGAGCATGACCATCGCAGAGAGATGGGTGCCAAAGTGCCGATGTCCGATACCGGATTCCGGCGATACTCTTGTTCGTGTTCACGGGCAAGAGTTAGGCAATATTCTTTCCCATGAAGAATTTGCCTCGGCTTCTGCACACTTGTCCCTTGTTCAGCGCGAGGGTTTTCAAGTTGCAGATCCGATACTTCTGTTTAAAAGCAGAAGGAATCCAAATGTGAGTATTTATTCTCTTTTACCCCACATGTAGACTTATATACTATTTTCCCATTTCAACACTATTTTTATCGCCATTATTTTAAGGACTCGGACGGTCTTCCCGGTCCTGACGCAGGCACACTTGTTCCGTATCCGGCCAAAGACAATGTGTACTATAGGACACTTGGCGCTTATAGAGATGAGGATGCGTATGAGACCGGCATTATGGAAATGCCGAAATCTCATACGTATTCCGTTGTCAGCGCTATTGCCTGCACCCCAAAAGAACCAGGCAATCCTCCGAAATCTGTGGATGCTCCTGCCCGTGGCAGCAATCATTCATCCAAATATTCTGACGGGCAAAAGCTTAGCAAAACTGCTAAGAGGCAAGCTGAGAGGGAACGAGCCAAGCTACGATCAAAAGCTGGCTCCGAGTTTGCTTCCGGCGTAGCGCACCGGAGCAAAACTCAGAAGAGAAATGACCAGAGACGACGAGCTAAAAGATCTCAGCAAGGATCAAAGGCCGGGTCCTTGCTGAGCGATTCGTCGCATTCTGAGACTCCTCGTTCATCAGTTCATTCCCAAAAGGAATGATCAAATGGTAGCTGCATTTGCAATGGCTTGCACGTATGTCATGTTTTTAAAAGTTTCTTATTTTTGTTTTTGTTTACAATTTCAGCTCAAGAAAAACAAAAGGGAAGGAGATTCAAGACTACATTAATTATTTGAGATTCAATTTTACAAACTTTTTTATATTGAAGTATTTTTACACATTTACCGTTCACACTCACATATATACATATATATTCCAATCTAATGACTGAACTGAATGATATTTCTTGTATGTACGTGTTTTCGACTTTTGTTTTTTCATGTGCATACATATTTTGTCTAAACTCATGAATGATATTTCATATGTGTACATGTTATCTACTTTATTTTGTTTACTCTCAAATGATATTTCATGTGTATACGTATTCTGTCTGAACTGATGAATGATATTTCATATGTACGTTTTCAGTTTTGGTTTGTTTACTAATGATACTTCATGCGTATACGTATTCTGGAATGATATTTTATATGTGTACATGTTTTCAGTTTTGTTTTGTTTACTTCCGAATGATACTTCATGTGTATTCGTATTCCGAGCTTGCGAGTTGCACCCGATTTTTATTTCAATAAATCAACTTTATAAACTAATGCTCAATGTGATACTTCAAAGCACCCTACGCACAGTTAATGCCGTATGTATATACACGCAGGCGCCACCCCATACATTTCCCTTCAAACTCTAAAGGGAGCTCTGCTCCCTCCAGTTCCTCAACACGGGACCCTTCATGCACGTTACGCAAGAAATCAATAAATCGATCGATAATCAATAAACTATTGATTTTAGACCGATTTATTGATTATCGATCGATTTATTGATTTCTTGCATAACGTGCTTAAACACTACTACTCATTACATCGTACTTACAGGTGCAAGCTATATTATTCCAACTAACCTGCAAATAAAACTTCAAAGAAATACAGTCAGATTGACCACAAAGAATTACAACATACAGGCAACACTGGAATCATCATCAAGACATGCAAATTTGCGAATATGGATAGAAGCTTCACTCAGGTTTTTCAATTAATTCCAAGTAAAAGAGAGGTTACGCCTCGCACTACGAAATCCAAAAATATTGGGGTAGACTCCCGTTCAATTGCATTAAATGGACCAATTTTGACACCAACAGGAATAACTGCAGCAATCCTTTTTTTACAAAAGAACATTTCCCGAATATTCGTGAATTTTATCCTGGACGTCAGCATAATTTTTATATCCTTTGTGAATTCTGGCAAAGAAAATGCATTCCCGAACCCAGCAACAAAAATCACACACGCATATATTGACATGGAAATCAAGAATAGAGCCACAGGAAGATTATAAGAAAATGATCTGATGGATCCATAACCGGTCATGACGGAAATCAATAGCAAAACCAGTTTGTAAATATACAGAGCTGTTGAGGAACCATCATTAAATATTTGAATAACCAGCTGAGTAGCAACACATTTTGAAATAATTTCCATCGGGTCAATACTTTTGGTGTGGTGATCTCTATGGAAATTGAAAGAATGAGCAAACATGTCTACAAAATTATGTGTTACAAACATTTTGCGTGGGCTCACCTAAATGATTCTACTACCTGACGCAATACTGTGTTCACATTTTGAAAAACTAAAATACAGTTGATCGAAAACATTACTGCCGGCAACGTGTACATATATTCCAGGAATAATTCTTGCAGCCAAAGTATAGTAAATGTGTAGGGGTTCTGTAAGGACTTGTGAAGCAACTGGTAGAGATGGAGTTGTGTACAGAAAATGGCCGATAGAGTTCCCAAAATCGTACAAAGTACAATAGCTGTGTATGGCATCGAAATCGCAAACTTCTCTCGACTTGTAAATTGCTTATTCAACTTAAAAATTGAACGTGACCCTGTTGGATGTTATTAGCATTCACCCACGTAATTATAAGATATTATACGACTTTAATAAACGATAAATTTAAATATCACAAATTACCTTTCAATTTCAAATTCCATTCATCTTCAAGGAATGTGAAGTTAAAGATAGTTACCGTGACATCACCGTTTATAACAAACATCAGAAATTGAATAAAAACTGCATAGGCAAACGTAAATACAAATACAGCATGAAGAGCAACATCATGCGCAGATGATGAACCGTTATTGGCCAAGATTTTCACAATGAAGAAATACCAAGCGACGAATACTCGCAAAGCCCCATACAAAAACAAGGCAAAGGAAATGATTTTACGCCTTTTGTTACCATTCCGCATCTCAACCCTTTCTCCATCCTTCAAAATGAGATCAAAAGGCAGAACGTACAGTTTCGTTGCTAATTTCGACAACTGAAGGTATAGATGCAAATCAGTGGGACGCAACATACTCATGCGGAATCTTTCTTTTCAAACCGAATCAAATAGGGAGCTGATTGAAGCGACTGAATATGGAATTCCCTATTTCGTCTTCTTTAGTTCATATAGCAATAATCGAGTGTGGAATAAATTCGTCTCCGGGCAAGGCTTGAAATGCACTGTTAAACTGCTACTATGAAAACGATTTTGTTTTGTAATCAGATTTAAGTATTCCATATTTAACATTTCTAAAATTGGTCGTAATAATAGTATCATGTAAATGTATTCTTCAATTAAATTATAAAACCTAAATGCAAAATGGATACTTCTGGAGAAATCTAATTGACAAGCAGCTATTTCTTTTCTGAATTGGACGTAGTATTTCTTTTAAACTTAAATTTAAGCGCGTTAAACCGATAGGTAATCTAGGAAAATATTATCCTGACTTTGATAACTCGTGTTCATACTGATGATGTTAGACAATAAATTATCACAACTTGGATCTGAATTTCTGTGAGCAATAGCAATTTTCGTAATACTTTGGGTATTAAATTAATTTTGAAATTTATCTTGAAATTGTAAAAACAAAAGCAAATATATTAAGTAGGCATGATATTAACGATATAACGATACGATATTCTCGTTAATATCGTACATTTTTGACGAACGATATTTTACGATAATTTTAGTTTTTTTCAAACGACATATCGTCACAATAAGGTATCGCACAAATTAGCCATAATCGTGTGAAACTGTATGTCCATAGCCAAAATGTCCTGGATCATAAAGCTGGAACCATTAAAAATTCACTATTACACTGTTTGGTTGCACTGTACTTTATTTAAGAACAGCAACAATATTTCGCCAGCCTACAATTGTTAGCAAACCGTAAGCCGCCATTAATCCATCTTTTTTAAGTATCAAATTTACCATTTTACAAATGTTACAGAGCTGGAAATTTGCGTGGAATATCTATATTACTCCTGACACATTTTAAAAAACTTGCCGAAACGAGTCCACTAATTATTGAGATAATTTATTAATAATAATACATAATAATAATTCTAAACGAGGATACAGTGACGGGGTTGCACGTGTATATTTTATACTTTAATGAAAACTGTTAATATCAATTGATTTTAGGTATCTTTGCAATAACAGTAAATTTTGGTTTCCGAATAATATTTCTTAAATATACACCAAAAAATGAATTTCACGTTATTTGTACATATACCTGGTACGTGTAACCACTTTAAGAAATTTCATTGTTTTTTATAGTACCCACCATGTTTTTACGGTATAAAATTTTATCGTGCATATCGTCCTTCAAAATTTATATCGGGAATTTTTGAATAAACGATATCGATATTAACGAGAGTTTAAAAATAAACGATAATATCATGCCTAATATTTAGTAAACAATTAATTCAAACCATCATACCATTTCTCCGGATTAACTATTTCACAACCGATTTAATTGTTAATATAAGTATTTTAATTATGGATATTTTAGAAAATCACCTTTTCCCCCCGGAAATGCAAACTTAGTAAACATTTCAACCAATTGTATTTACGCATCATTTTCTGAAACTGCAGTAAAAATGAGTCAAAATTGTTACTTGAGAATTTTGATAAAAATCGAGCTATTACAGAACACGAATGATTACAACGGGTATAGCCTAAGGAAGCGAAGCAATTTTCGGGACTACCACGGCCGTTCAAATGACTTATTAAACATTATTCTGTCTCCGGTACTTTGGGATTTCTATCCAGTTTTTCATAACTTGTCCACATCATATATTAGTAGTAGGGATATGAACAAACATCGTTGCTATTAGAATAAAGTTGTCGTCGAAACAAGTTTTACATATTTTATACAATGATTCACATATATAGATAGATTTCCGACCTTATCAAGGTTATATAAATATTAATAATTTACAGCTATTAACATTTATTAAGAGCAAACATGAGAAACTTTATTATTTTCGAATTTTTTATACCTTACTCGTTCTAAATGTGTATATATATGAGTGACACCACAAAATTGTATTGAAATTGGCCAACTTCCAGCTATATCATTCAATCAATGTCTGGTGGAACGTTTCGTAAAGCGGCACTCGCAATTAATATGACAAAAGTTCAAAAATGTTCTTCACTTGCAACAAACGATGAGCACTTTATGACGCAGTATTGATACGGCTAAATTAAATAATTTAAAGGTTTTATTTACTTCATACTTTGAAATTGGAAAAGGATTAAGACGTACATGGTTACAGTTCCCAAAATCTGTATGAAATAATATCGTAATTATCAGTGTTTTCTGAGTTTTATTTAATTCTTTAAATGTTACTACAAAAAAGCAACTAATCTTACTGTTATTAGAGTATTTCTATCCAAAATGAAGAAATGGCCTGAAGATATCAGCGGTGGTTCAGTTGATAACTTTAAAACAAGAGTTTCCGGCTGCAAGTATCAAAACAAACAAAGTCAGAGGTTACTTTTTCAATCACAATCAGATCAATCACACGAAAACAGTAAAGATTCGAGCTCCTAATTTTGCTTTATTAGTATAATTAGCCCAAAAACTACGTAATTACGCATTACGAAATTTTAGCCACTTGTATGTGGGGAGCCAACGATTGAACCCAATCACACATAAGAAGCAACGGCAAAAAATATTAGATTTTTTCAGGAAAATCAAAATCTTATTATTTATTAATATTTGTTTTATTTTACTACTTTGTGAGCTAGGAGGGCGAGAAACTTGTTTTAAACCCAAAACTAATGTATGTAGTGTGCTCGTGTTGCATGAATGATGTAGTACATTTCAAAGAACACGAGCGCAGAGACGAGTAGTGTGGACAACAATATATGAAAAAATAAGTTCGTCGCTAAAGTGAAGACTGAATTCTGAATATAGATCCTCGATGACGTTGTAAGCTTTCAAGTTTTTTTTCGATTCTCGCTAAAACGCGTTTATGTTCGCAATTATGCTGACATCGTTGTGTTGGAATCCCCGCTTTGAAATCCACATTCCCCGGATTAATTAATTTTGCAGATACCTCCAACTCAGTTGCTATAATTGAGAATCCTGTTGAATATAATTGCAAGAACAAAGTCATATACAAGATGGATGCAAAACGGGTGGCAGATCCAATACTAAAGACAATTTGCTGCGCTGATAGATACAAGGTCCAGGCTGTATTCGCCCCGTTGTTGTACTTTTTGGCGCCGTAAATAGCCGCTCCGAGGCCTAACAAGCTGCATACGACGAAGTAAACAATACACAATAAGAGTAACCTCCGTGTTGACAATTTGATTGAGCAAACGTTTCCATATTTTTGTATGCTGAACTATGGACGTGAAAGCTGGTATTTAACTTAAAGATTGAATCGAGGGATTGGCAATTCAAACGCCAAAAGTTTGCAATTCTCTGCCTTCGAAGGATGTTGAAAACCCTGAGTGTGATTGCGCTTGTATCAAGGATCAGTAACATCATAGTGTAAGTAACGGTCTCCATAGACGTCAGATTCTGAGATTTTACGAAAACCTTGTAAACAATTCCGTGAGTTACGGCCATTTGAATGATCAAAAATAAGATAAAGTATGACCAAATTCCCGAGCTGGAAAGCCGTTTAGTGGATATTTGAAAAATTTTATTAAAACTTAATGGGAAGTATCTGAAAATTTGTAGGGTGGATTTTACTGATTTAAATAAAGTACGCAATTTCACCTCAGCTGAAATGAGTGCTGGTGCCCGGGTGATTTCCATTTTTGTATAAATATATTTTGAGATCGTTTTGTTGGATGTGGAGTTTAATCTGCTTTCCTGCATGCTATTACTCACAAACCCCGTAGTTGTTTTCATACTTTATTGCTAAAAGATGATGATTCCGGCTTTACGAGGTTCTGTAGGAGTTACTGCCAATAATACATAAACGCCTTCAAAACGTTTGAACGGCCTCAGGGCTGGCAAATAGAGCTCACTAGTGTGGGAATAAGTTGTTCTAAGCCAGGAGTACCACTCGCTTTAAACATTTCATATGTAGGTTTAGGCTTTTTGTTGAAATAAATCTGATTTAGTACCGCTACTTGATGGATGTTACTTCATTAATTTTAATTTATTTTAATAGATCCTTACGGATCGTTAAGGTGAAATATCCTTGAAGTACTAATTTACCCTTAAACACTTAACATATCTTTCCTAATAAAAAAAATTGAATTATTTCAAGTAGCAATTGAAGCTAGAAAATAATACTTTTATTATCGACTTCTATCTTAATATTGCCACTTAAGGTTCACGAAGTGAGACACTTCACTTATTTTTCTCTTTTTTACACTTATCTGACGAGTCCCAACTACGACGAAACTCAAAAGTTTGCAGATAACAAGGTTTTTATGAATACAATTTCCGTCTTATATTTTATCACGTAACCAGTTGAATATTAGTTTTTTAAATTCCTTACAAGTATCTATGTTTGCATAGTCAATAATCAACACAAAACAAACCGTCTATTTGAAAGACCAAGACTAACTCGTGGCCGGCCAAATAAACTTATTGGACTTGATTGTGCTGACCTCAATATTCTATGGAGCGCCCTTCTATTCCCTTGATTTCCCCAAGATAGTCGAAGCTCCCCAAAAACAGGTGGTTCTTCAAGCAATGCTTGTAATGATCAGCTAGAACACCTTATATCTCATCTGTATTGAAACTGGGCGCAGAAAAGTATGAGAAAAAATCTTGGTACTGGCAATTAAATTTTGGTAATTTGAAAGATGTTTAAGTTATACTTGTATGGATGTACGTCCACAGGAACATCTGGATCTACATAGGTATAAAAATGCTTGCAAAACATCAGCTCGGATTAGTATAATTATGCAAATGGAACAATAAGGAATATTTTTGTCCCTGTGCTTGTCAATATTTGATACGGTGTATATGTACATAGCACCTTTGGTGGATGTTGTGTTTGGTGTTAGGTGGACCTGTTAATGGTGATTCATTTTTAAGTATGTATTACCAGAGCTGTCCAAAATACATGCTCACCAAATACAAATTACAAAATACTAAATACTTTCTTCAGGCGTCGAAAATACAAGCTACAAAATACAAAATACATTCCTCAGGCGTCGAAAATACAAACTACAAAATACATACTCAAAACGTAGAAAATACAAACTACAAAATACTGAAACAATACAAAGTATATACTTGAAACATAGAAAATACAAACTACAAAATACTGAAACAATACAAAGTACATACTTGATACATATAAAATACAAACTACAAAATACTGACACAATACAAAGTACATACTTGAAACATACAAAATGCAAAATCTTGAATTTAGCTTTATGGGATGTTAAAACGATTGAATTTCGTTTTACTTCATTGATGTGATTGGTTTTTGGCATAAACGGAATTTTCAAACCCAAAAAAAGTGCGCCAACAAAAAATACAAGTAGCTTATATAGCGAACAAAATACAAACTACAAAATACAAAATACATTGCTTCGTAAGACAAAATACAAACTACAAAATACGAAATACATTGCTTCGTAAGACAAAATACAAACTACAAAATGCATTGCTTCGTAAGACAAAATACAAACTACAAAATACATTGCTTCGTAAGACAAAATACAAACTACTAAATACAAAATACATATCTAGCCACTAAAATACAAAATACAAAACTGTATTTGAAATACATGTATTTTAAATTCTATGTATTTTTGAAAGCTCTGTGTATTACTTAAGTAGTCTTATTTCTTCCGACTTTATTGTTTTACCATTGGTGTCTACATTAAACAAAGTAAAAAGCGAGCAAGTAAAAATGTTCATTTTAACAGAATTGCAGCTGTTTAAACCAATTCATAAACTGTGATTCTTATTGTTGCCTCTGTATTCCAATGTTATCTGGCAATTGAATGTGCGTTAAACGTATAAAATCATCCGACTCGGGGGTTCATTGTGGAGCTAAAATCCGATAGGGATAATCTAGGTGGTTATTCTCTAACGAAGTTAAAGTTATTGAATGTTACGAAATTGTATGTAATAGATGGCGAGACCGCCATCTATCGTGACTTTCAATATACGCCCAGCGTGTTTAAGGAATACGCCCTACTTCCGGTGGCAGCCGAAGTTTTCAAGTTCAGAAACAGTATCTATATGTATATATAGCTGGAATACAATTTTTAATGACATAATATCTTACAGATAGTTTATAACTTTGGATTAGGTTTACACATTCCTTATCAGGATATACAAAGACGGGAGTCACAAATTTGAAATACAAATTTACTATTTTACAATAAAGTTTCTCAATATATTCAAGTTTTTACGTTCATCGCTGCATTAGTCTTACTATTGTAAGTAACACTATTAAAGTCACCATTTAAATATAATTGCACGTGAAATAGAGATACATTGTTCCTACACACATACAACATAAAATCACGACTGTAATACGGATGGAGAGTGCGTTATTGAATTAACGAAGTTGGGTGTAAGCAACGATTTTTCAATTAATTCCTAGTAAGAGAGTGGTTACGCCTCGCACTGCAAAATCCAAAAATATTGGGGTGGATTCCCTTTCTATCGCGTGAAACGGGCCAATTTTGATGCCAACTGGTATAACCGCAACAATCCTTCTCTGGCACCAGGATTTCCTATTCTTCATGATTTTTAACCTGGACGCCAGTACAATTTTTATTTCTTTTATGGATTCTAGCAATGAAAATGCGTTCCCGAACCCAGCAACAAAAATAGCAGCCGCATATAATGAAGTTGAAGTCAAGAACAGAGCCACCGGAAGGTTATGAGAAAAGGCTCTGATCGCTCCATAACCCATTATGACCGAAATCAACAGCAAAGCCAGCTTGCAAACGTACAGCGCCGTTGAGAAACCCTCATTAAATATCTGAATTACTCTCTGCGCAGCAACACATTGTGAAATCATTTCTATTGGATCCAAGTTTTGGGTGTGGCGATCTCTATGGAATTTGAAAGAATGAGTAAAAATTACTACGAGATTAGTTGTTATTAATTTTATTTTGCATTAGCTCACCTCAATGAATCCAATACCTGGCACAAAATTTTGTTCACATTTTCAAAAAATAAAATGCAGTTGTTCAAAAAAATTATTGCCGGAAAAGAGTACATAAATTCCAGGAATAATTCTTGCGTCCAAAGTATCATAAATGTCAATGGGTTTTGCAAGGACTTGTCAAGCAACTGGAGTAGGAGTAGATCTGAGCGAATGCCCCGAACAAACTCCATGCATAAAAAATGCCCGCGCTGAGGACGCCATCTATCGAGCGCGAAATGAACCAGTGTAGTATTGGGGAAATATGAAACTGGTTCATTTCTCATTGTTGGCATTGTGTCTGGAGAGGTTGACATTTTTTGTTGCTCAGCGAGGAAGATTCTTCCCAGGGGAAAAAATATATCTATCCGAGAATTGGATATCATGGAAAGTAAGTAAAGAGTTTTTTAAATATTTTATATTTTTTTTATTCAATGTATGTATGTATGTGTGTGTATGCTGAATGTTGAATGTATTTGTGTGTATGTATGCATGCATGTATGTATAGAGTTGTTAAAAAATTTAATATGTAATGTTTTATCTCTATTTAATTTTAGATTGCTCATCAATTAAGCGATGCATGGACTGCGTTCCGCAGTGTGTATGGGGGGTTTTTGAGGATGGACGAAAATTGTGTGCAGACACGCTAAGGGCCCTGGGGGATGGGATTCGGGATTATGCTGTCTACAAAGGGGATTGTCCTGAGGAGCCTGCAGCCTTAACGCCCGGAGGAGGTTGCATCGGAGAAGGTAATGTGTTGTTCTGATTCTAAATTTCAAATGTGAATAATAATTAAATAATTCTACTTATGCTCTCATGGTTTTATGACATATGATGATGTAAGTTTGAAATTAATATGGTAGAAAAAATAAATACTGCTTTTGTTGATTCTAGTGCTCGCATCGGTCTTCGTTACTCTCCTTTGCTCGATCGGGATTTGTGGGGGGTTAGCTGTCTGGTGGATTCATCGTGATCGTCAGCAGGAATTGGAGCCACAATTTGATCCTATCGAAGGATTTGAAAATCCTCATTATAGGTATCAAATTGCGGATCCAATTCCTGTTGGCGATGACGATGCGGGTGAAGCGGACGCCGCCCAGCTTGATGAAGTTGTGGTACCTCCTGATCCTCCTGCAGAAGATCCTCCTGCTAATGGCGGTGGTGGGGAAAATATTCCCATGGGTCAGATGCCTCCAGCAGCTCCACCACGACGAAGAAGTGCTCGAGGTGAAGTTCTTCTTGGCTCAAGACGACCCATAACCAGATCTATGGGCAGTGGCTCTGCAGCCAATACTCGCTCGCGAGTTTAAGTGCTTTGGAATTGTTTTAGACTGAATTTTTGTATGAATTATTGTTTCATTTCCAATAAAATTTGTGTAAAATAAAAGGAGATTTCAAATTTCATTTGTATTTATAGATCTCAAGCATACACTGCTTTATTTATTTACAAACGCATACCAATATGTATGACAAAAAAATACTTAATTAGTTATTACACAAGTAGATTATTTTAGCAACTCATCTAACAAATAATGACCAAATGGTAAGCTGGAGCTACAGTTATCAGCCCACGGATAAACCCTTTTAATATCAATTGCATGAAAAGCTAACTTATCCACACACACAATACATAATTTATGGTTAATTGATCGTATTTGCTTTATTTGTATTCGCTTTATCTAGTTATGCATTAAGATTTGTTTGTACACATCGTGTTTCAAATTCTTGATAAACGCGTTAGGAATTCCTTTGTTTTTACTTTCGTGTGTATCATCAGCACATAGTATTGAATACTGCTTAGCTTTTAGGCTTACAACTTCTGCTATTTGAAGTGTTTCAATTTTCCAAATACAACTCTTGTTTGCGTTAAATGATCGTAAGTCCGGTATATGAGAGAACTTATTAAAAATAGGATCATCTGCCGGAAGCTTACAAAAATCAAAGAACTCCCTGTTTTCAACTAAATCCTTATAAAATGTATTTAGTGGATCTTTTATGTGAACTATTGCCGAATCTGTGTCCAGATAGCCTAACCGTGCGCGATTACCAAATATTTTCTTGATTTGTTGGTAGTAGCCATTATAGTAAATTAGCTTAGCATATTCTAAAATTGTAAAGCCTGCATAGATAGGTTTATTGAATAAAGTTTTCTTTGGCTTTAATATAACAGCACTTAAGTGGGGTGTAATATATTTAAAATCTTTAAATCTAGGTAGTGCAATTAAGCGTTCCGCTTGTATCTTACCAGTACATAACTCCACTTCAATAAAATCTCTCACGTTTATGAGACTCCTACCATAAATAATGTTCATGCAAATTTTAAAGAAACTCTTTTCAAACGGAGTGGTTGCCTGCCTACGCTTTTCCAAATTAAAGTCTATATATTTGCGAAGATAAGGTTCTTCGTGGAAAGATATTCCTTCATGTATTGCTTCAAGTGTTAATCCCATTTGAAGGTAATACTTTAATAGTTTATAATGAATAGGATAAACTTGTTTTGGCTCACACGTTAACAATAAACGTTTTTCACCTAGAAATCCTTTGATGTCAGAGCGATGTGATTTTATTTGCTTGCGGGTATTTGATGATAGTTCTTCTATACAAACTTTTCGTGAAATAGGAGCTAACGGAAGGTCAGCCGTTTCATCATGTAAGGATTTAGGATATCCCAGCGTTACGCGTAGTATATAACCCGTATCTGTGTTGTCTGTATCAATGTTTTCCCAATCAATCGTCTGAAGTTCCGCTAGAGGAACGTGTTTGAAATTGGAATGAGGAAGTGGCATTTTCATACAATGAGCATACAGGGAATTAAAATCGACATAGAGAATATGTGATTGCTCTGTGTTAGGGTTAAAGGTCTTTAGTCTCGGATTATTTGCGGTGATTATTCGCTCGCCGGCATAACAAGGTCCACCCCGTATTCCATCCTCAATTAGGTTTACCATACGTAAATCAGTGAGGTATTCGAGATTAGCTCTAGTGTATTTAAGAAAACAGTTCCAGGAATAAGATGCAAGCGTAATATAGTATGTTGGGTCAAGTCCGTACGATTGAATTCCAGTATTTCGAAAGTTTTTCCATATCTCGGCTAATAAAAGGGAGTCAAGAATGCAATATATTTGTGTAAATTGTTGAAAATCTGGAATTTGAAAATGATTAATTATTTCCTGAACACGCTGGTATTGTTTATTGGAAATATGTGTTCCATCTAAATCATTTGAAAATAACGTTTCATCGGGAATTGGATATCCAGGTTGTAGAACGTGTGTTCCTTTTAACGCCTGGTATGGAAAACTCATTTTTTGCAACAACATATTAACATTATCTTCTGTTGGGTGAAATGATTTATATTTAAAGATGTACGGGAAGCTTTGCTCAATTAGAGAAAATTTGTATTGATTATCTTTCTTAAGGACTGAGAAAAGTTCAGATAGACTAGAATTTAAAAACTTATACGAATCTATAAACTGTATTGTTACGTTTGTCGGCTTCCACGATGTAGGGTAGCTGGATGTGTGAGCAGTATGGAAAGGTGTACGGCCATTAAACTCGGTATCATAATTTGTAAGCAAAGGTGGTAGTTTATATTTATCAGTAGTTACTTTTACAGCAATAAATTCTTCAGATGAACGTGCAACAATTGAAATACTATTTGTGGGAATAGCTTTGGAGCTGATTGCTTCCATAAGTATGTGCATATCAAAACGAGCAGAGTTATGACAGATGGCGGGAACTTCAAATTTGTATTTAATGTTTAAGTTACACGCCGAGCATGCTGCATCGATGTATCTACCGGAATTATGATCATGATGTAAGCACTTTAGACTATTCTTTTTATCTGAACTAAATTCCCGACCGCACAAAAACAATTGGTTGCATTGATGTGATGTTGTAATTCATCTTGACTGGGCCGGATGAAATTATTTGTTCTTCTAATCTGAGATAGAATTTTTCTTCCAACATCAAAAATGCGTTCAAAGAAGGTCTTGACAACATCTGGTCCATCGTAGTAAATAATATCAACAATTCTTGTCTCATTCGGTAAATTATGAACAACAACAATTGAAAAACTTGCAGGAGAAAATTCTTTAAGTATTTGTGTGTGCGATTTATTCTGCTTCAGTTTCGAACTATCCGACTCCACATCTTTGCTATAAGTTTCGAAATCCCAGAAAATAATATACGGCATTGGTAAAGTGGAGCTATAATTCATAAACTTTAACGATAATGAAGGATTAGGAAATTCAATATCCTCATTATCCACGACAGGGTGATTGGATAAGTTATGTTTTTCAAGTCTTGCTAAAGTTGTAAATCTTCGATAACATTTTGAACAAAAAAATGTACGGTGTTTTCTTCCCATGCAGAGGAATTTACTTAGATCAGTAATAAGCACAAAGTGACAGTCCTCATCTTCTTCTGTACTGTCAATCTGGGAATGAATCAAGAACAGATTTACCCGAGTATCTGATACGAGCTCACTCTTTCGTATCATAACTATTTCATTACTTCTGTGTGAGAAAACAGTAACACCGATATTGTTTACTTCTTCAAATTTTGGCAGGTCTTGATAAATATTTATTCCGTTGTCTCCGATAGATGAGAAATCAAATTCTTGCATATGCTTCTCGTAGTTCTTTGGGTTGGTAGTAGCTAAATGACTTCGATGTGTCTTTTTCACTGCTTTCCAGTATTTATTTGCAACAATACAATATTGAAAACACTTGTTGTTTTTATTATGAATATTGAGAAATCCTTTCTTACTGGGAAATGGTAAGGGTAAATAACCTCTAATTTTGGCATTTGTGAAAAGTTTTAAGCTTGCTATTTGAACTTCAAAACTTTCAATTTCACGAAGACGCCAATTTGACCCATGTTCGTTGAACGTGTTTAACCGGTTTACAATTTGGGATGCAGATCGGTAAATTAAATCTTCAATACCTTCATAACTGAACAGGTCCATAAAATCACTCATCATACATGATACGTACACCTTGTCGTAGTCACTATTCTCAAGAACCATTGGAAGATGAAATCTTACCACGCAACTATTATGAGCGTCCAAACTTTGTTGCAATAATTTGACTAGAGGCTCGTGAACTTCGGTGAATAGGGATTCAACATCTTGTTCAATTTGATCCGGCAAGTATTGATACCACACGAGTACGCCCATATGGCTTCTCGTTGTTTCTTTGAATACACTTTGGTCGATCTTCGTAAGATCTAAATGTCCACCTCTTTGGTTTGGTCTGGAGCAATGATGTTTCGATAATGAAGAACAGTATAGTGTACAATCTTCGCAGTAGTGTGCTGTTTCAACATGAGTTTTGTACTCACGTTCCAGGTGACAAAAGAAATTACATCGGAGCATGGGACACGATATTAACTGTGGAAAGAAGAAACTTTGTACCTCGGTGATAAATTTTCAAAAACCTTTCCAAGGTTTAAACTAAGAGAAGTAAATAAAACATTTACCTTGTTTGAGGATTTTCTTGGGGTGGGATACAAATTTTGCTCCATGTAAGGATGTATAGTCTGTGTAAGACGCAGATACGTCCTCGTAATTCCTGTAGTTGTAGCATCCATAGAGATGATTATTCAATCCTAGTGGTTAACTGAAAACTGAAACGGGAAATAGTAGCTTCCACTGCGATTTATTCGGTTGCAAGTATGTTTCTATTGGTGTTGTTTTTATGTATGCACCTCCTTCCGTGATTTTAGAAGCCAATAGAAATGAATAAATATTTTTGACAATTTTAATGCAAATATGCCCAGCAAAAGTGCAACCATCATGTAAAGAGCTAAAAATAGAAATGTAAATTTCATTATAAATTGTTAAATTAAGTAATTAAAGTATTTACTTTAAAAATTAAACACAGTTTAATTTATATAAATTTACCAAATGGGTTGTTCGAAGCAGGATTGTACGAATTTCCTTGGTGTTCAAATTCTTTTTTATGATGAGATTTAAGTTGTTGGATGGTCCAAACGAATAAATTCACTAAGGGTGAAGAAGTAATCGGCGAATTAACAGTTTTATTTTTTTCGATTAAAATCGGTTCTTGTAAAACGATTTCTGGATCGTCATTTTCGATCGATGTGATGCCACCAGTAGGATATGAAATCACATATGCTTGCAGTGTAAAAACTGCAAACATGAGCCATGGAACAAGCGCTAAACATTCCATATTGTGAGGTGTTGTTATTCAATTGCTTCGTTTATGGTGGATAGGTTTCGACTGAGACCGTTTCTTATTCCGTTTAACCAACTTATATGATTTATTATGAGGTGATTTTGATTTGCGTTTTCTTTTCGTGTTATCTACAATAGCATTGGGTGAATACGTTTTCCAAAATTTCTCGCTGTAGGCTTCGTTTTTGATAACTCGGGTTGGTGGTATCTGCTCTAAAGTTTTTCGTTTGTATAAAAATTTGGGAACATTAAGTTCCTGTAGTATATTGTAAAACGATTTGATCCCATCGGGTGGTAGTGTAGGTATAAGTGTATTTGACTGGGTTACAAAGCTAACGAAATCGCAAATATTCGATTTCTGTATCAGTTGACTCTTGTATTTGACTTCGAAACTGGGTAGCCAATGAAAATCCGGAGATTGCATTAAAAACGTTAATATTTTATCCGCTTTGTTTTGTTGATTTTTTGCTAAACATGAGATAATAAATCGTTTGGAATCAACCGGTAGACTGGATTCCAGTAATTCACGTGAGACGTCATTGATTGGCGTTAAGTTGGACTCAGATTTGTTACCTGAGTCAATATCAATGGTCTCCGTATTTTGAATATCTGTTTGTAGATTCTGGTTTAGAGTCATTAATTTTGTGTAGAGTGATGGATCAATCACCTTCATTACTTTCGCCATACTTGCATATGTTATAAACTATTTCGGTTATAATAATATGTTGAAATATTGATGCAAGTAATGCTTGAAAAATATCCTTGTTCCTCCTAAAAATTGTTGTCGTCTTCAATTTGTTGCGCGAAAGCTTCCGAAGAAATATTTCTGCACGTTTTGTGACGTTCTTGTTGAAATTAGCACCAGGAACGAAAAATTTATAATTCAAAAGTGTTTCGGCAATGACAAGTAATTTTTCTGGCGAACAATTATTCAATGCTTCTTCAAAAGCAGGTGATGGTTTTGTTGACAATTTATGTAAAAACACAGCGTTCTTGCAGAAACGTTTACTCATTTCAATTCAAGCGGGGATATAGATCTCACAACTGTCACTAGGGTAAATATCCGACCGTACCCAAAACTGTGATTTTTGGTGCGGATGAAAATTTAAAAGGAGATACCCAAACGGTCTTTTACTTACTGCTCGATTAAATGCTGATTCTAGGAACGCAATCTGATGAGGGCAGCACTGTCGAGCAAAATTTACAATCATGTTTTTATCTCGTTTTTGATTGAACAAGAAAACATAATGACTGTTAATTGAAATGTTTCAAAACTGCTTCTCAAATGCGTTTTGACAAATCAAAATAATGGTAACACCAAGATGATGACCACAACGGATAAAGTATTTAGTGACTAAGTCACGGATTAACTTATTATTCGCAATTTGGTACTGAAAATCGTCAATAATGACTAAACACGAATTAGTCACTAAATCGTCAATTTGAGAAATGTCTGAGCTAAATACTATATCCTGTTCGGTTTCCTTAAGTGAATCGAAAACAGGCTGTTAATCGTTGTAAAAATATATGACTTTTTGGGGTAGTTTATCGAAAACGTTTTCCCGATTTCGTATTAAATCAATGACACACTGTGTCTTGCCAACATTTGAAGGTCCGAGCACTAAAATATTACTGGGTGTAATAAGCCTGAAACTGAGTAGATCCATGCTCTTCGAATGATGTCTGAAACTCAAATGAAACTTTTACAAAAAAGTATATCTATTTATTCAAAACACTAGTTAGCGACAATGTTTTATAAAAAAGCTACAATTATTTTTACAACTATTATGTTGAACATAATTACAAGAGTATACATGTGTTGGTGAAAAGTTTGGAATACTTTTAACAAATGTTTTTACAATATAATCATTATGAATTAGGCTAGGAGTAAAAAATGACATAATTTGTTCGTATCTTATTCCAAGCAGTCTACATATTAAAAAGTATACACAGTAGGCTCCACAATAGTACGACGATGAATGCTGTAGTTGTCGACGATTTTCAACTAAAATGTGTTCAGTTGGCCATTCTATGTTGTATTGTTTCGCAGAAAGCCCGTAACTATCGAAAAACTCACTTCGATTCTTATCTAAGACAAACCATGCAACCCAGTGTTCTCCTGCAGTTCCACTGGGCAAAGTGTTTTGACAAATTGCTATAGGATAGATACACTGGTTGAATGATTTAACAATGTCTTTAAGGTTATTTGACGAAACAACATAAAATGGGGTACAAAACTTATACTTACTAAATAATATACTAAAAGCCTTCTCAATTGATGATGTGTTCATAGTGATCAAATACATGAATTAATATTACAACTAGTATGAAATACTTATCGACTTATTTTTATCAATTTCTAGCAAGCCTTGATAAATTGATAAGATAATAACATTTATGGATTCCGTGAGTGGTTGTCGAAATTTCGTGCTGATCTTAATCTGCCCATTTTTATTCAGGGAAAAGGCGTTGGTTAATGAGGGCATAAATTCAAATGCGATAAGAAAGTTTCCTATACACGAAAAAATAAATAATAAATGGTTATTGATAATAATGTTGATAATCATATACTTTTAATGTTAAAAATATGTAAATCAATGTATACCTTTTAAGTAGTTCTTTTGATTAATTCCATTCCCCAAACGCGGATCTGAGCAAGCCTTTTTAAGAGTTTGCAAACCAATTAACCAATCGTTTTCCGTTTCGTTAAAATTAAATGGAATTGTTTTAAAGCTTTGAGTTTCGTTATTAACGCACACGTTAAGTTCCATTAGATTAAAGTGTTGGAAATTGAATGCGGATTGGTTAACAGCCCCAGCAAATGCAGAACTCTTCACCATTCCTAGTAAAAGCATTTTTGGTATGCGACCGGTAATAACTGCATCTGATGTATTAGATGAGAGTCCGGCACCAATTGTGTAGGTACGTACTTCGCTTTCATTCACAGGATACTTGAATGTTCCGCCAGTTGAGAGATATTTCCGATGCAGATCGACTATTTCCTCTGCAACAATTTTCTTCTTAATGTAAAGAACAACTTCAATTATTTGGTATGCATAAGGCATGCCGTTGTAACCGGTCCTTTTAGTTAAGGCATTCGTGAGACAAAATTCAGGAAGACTTCGTTTCAACGTTATCCAAATGCTTGTATCTGGAGGAAAATAACGTGTCTGTGCAAAAATACTAGCATTCAATTTACCCAGTAGGGTGAAATGTTGACTATTTTTTGATTTTTCATGCCGAACTTTAAATCCTTCATCTCCAACGACAAAAGAGTCACTAGTAGAGTTCGGGTAATAAAATTCGTTCAGAAGCTCATTCTCCTTTTCTAGAGGTGATGTACTTAGAAGTCTTTTTATAATTGCTTGGTACGGGTAAAGATTCTGTGTCGATGAGAATAGCTGGCCATTAACATGTTTTTCCATGGATGTGAACATTGCATGGAAAAATAGTGATTCAGGTGCCACAACATCAGCAGGTTCTAAGGATTTTCCGTCTTGAAGCGTTAGCTTACACTTAAGTGATAGAAATGAGTCGAACAAATCCAAGTAACCAATTGAGTCACCGGTAATATTAAACGAAATTGGGTTGAAACTTTCTTTCACGGATACGACGGGATAGAATTGTGCGTAGTCACCACTTGATACAGTAGATACTTCAGTAAATGGTAAATTGGAAAGTGCTAACTCAGAGCGAATGGTTTTCTCTGAGCCTTCAAAAACACTAGACGTGTCTCCATATATGGTAGAGTTGGTATCCATTACTGCGTAGATTTGCGTTTTGTTTTTCTAGTTCGTTTTTTCGGACAGCGACAGATTTTCTTCTTACACTTTAATGTTTTCCGTTTGAATACTCTTTTCCTACTGGTGCCGGATTTCCCCCTACGCCTCCTTTTCTTTCGTTGAATACATGGAATAGGTTTTGGGCATGATTTCTTAACCCCACCCACTTTTCTGCGACGACGACGTGGTTTACTTGCCTTTCCAAATCCACTCTGTTGTAGTGGATAAACGTCATCTCGACGTCTTCGCTTGGAATTTAATCTATCATTCCCCGACGCAGATTCAATTGGAATTAGGTACGTCGAAGCATGGGGATCCAATCCACTACCTTGCTGCATTTCTTCTACGTTCTGCACTTTTCGCAATGAACAGGAAGTATCGTCACAAAATATTTCACGCATTTACGAGTACTTTGGTTTGAGAATTAATTTAACTTTCGTTTCGGTATCGCCAAAATCCAAATGTTGTCCGATTTTGTTAACTAATGTGATTCGAAAGTATTGCACGTCTTCACGCTCCATAGGTAAAAACTCGACTGGATCAAAACTCAACTTTTGTTCATTTGTATTGTCGTCCAAATCGCTTGCATCAATTTCCCGAAGTAATGGCAAAAGTTTATTATTATAGAATTGATTCTGAACTAAGTCACACAAAACTAGTGTTTCACCAGAAGTGCTTTTAAGTAATTCAGTTTCCATTTTAATTCTCTCTTGCTCTCTTTCTTCTTCCTCCCACTGTTCAAGAAATATATGTCTTCGTAAATGTAGTATAGATTTATTACCAATTACTGTTCCTTTACGAAAACCAAAATACTCACAAAGTGCGTCGGGAAAATTAATGTAAATATCTTCCCTTAAGTGTTTAGCATACAGTGTATTTCCATCCAGTACAAACTCAATTCGTGTATCGGGATATACGCCCTCTTTAAATGTTTTATTAATTTCTTTGATAACCGTTTCGGGTTTCAAATTTACAGGCTCATTCATTGGTAACTTATAGTTTAATATCATTCCAACTGCAAACAATACAGTTTCTAACTCGTTAAGACTATTTGAGAATAATTTCTCATCAAAATCAACACCAGACTTATACCGCCCCGGTTTGAAATAGTCAGTAGTGAACCCAAGAAGATTTTGCATGATTAACGGCAATGAAATGTATTCACAATATTTGTCTTTAAAAACAATTTGCGTTTTCAGATTATCAAAGCTAAACGTAATTGTGAACTCGATTTCCCACTGCTTAAATTTTTCATTTAGATCCTTTAGAAACGCTCTGTACTCCTCATACTTTTTCCCTGTAGGTCTCTTATACACGTACACACTTGAAAATGTTTGGTGAATACCAATAAGATTAACATTTGAACGGTAGTGTACTACTTTAAATCGGAAACTAGATACTAAACGAATTTGTTCAAATTTTACTTGACTTATTATTTCACTCGCCATATTTCGTCGAGGTAAAATCCAATATCGAGTAAATCCAAATAAATAAGTAAGGTTTTTACTCATAATGAAATATTTTTCCATACTCCTTTCCTCGTACATAAGTTGAATTAAACTTGCAGTTGGGGAAATACTAATTTTAGTAGCAACAATTGGAATATTATTCTTTTTAGCTTCGGTATTAAACCCTTTGATAAATTCGGATATGTTGTCAGTAAATTTCTGAAAATCGACTGATGTAATTGTTGCCGTTGGAAATTCTGGAAATAATTTTTCTTGTTTCTTTTCTACTAACTGGGATTTTACATTAAATAATTTAGCTTTTGGATAACCTTGTGGTGTGAATCGTATTTTAGCAAGTCCAATTTCATACGCTTGGCGTTGTAATTTAATAGGTGGTTTCACTTCTGTGATAAAATTTGTACTTGTATTTTGTGGAAATTGATGCACATTGGCTTTACTGGAACTAAACAAATGGTAGACTTCGGATCCATGATGCACTTCGTTCGAAATATCGAACGAATTCGGGTAAAAATTATTTGCGGTGGTTGAAGGATACATGATGATTGTTATTATTCCGTTTTTAGTAGTTCTAACTCATAAAAACTGCCAAGTATTGGCTCACCTTCAAGACTAGTTAGCAAATACGAGAATGCATCTGTCGGTTGAACTGTTGCAATTTTAAACGTCTCGTTGCTCCAACCAGCAGCATATCCTTAAACAACACATGCGCAATATGACTTTATTTCAAAAATTTACAGTTTTGGGATTGTTGCTAGATAATGTGTTAAATTATATTCATATAAACCTTTCTCAAATTGTAACTTAGTTTTTGAAATTCGAACGATGTCGCCTATTTGGTACTTGGGTTTCCTGCGTCTCTTTTTCTTACTGCGTTCGATAATATCAACGTACATACGCTGCCAGACATCGTTCTCATTTTCTCGATTGACATCGTTTGGTCTCATCTGAATCGAACGATGGAACGTTGCATTGTAGGATTTAGTAAAATCTTCCAGTACATCCACAAATCGATTTGTATTATGCGCGGTCATATACCGTTCCAATCGACTCCACAGGGTACGAATCAGACGCTCTAGAAAACTGACTTTTATTTCACTGTACACATAGTACCACTTGATACCTTGTGACCTGAGGTATTCCTGAAACTTTTGTGACGTGAACTCCGTCCCCCGATCAGTAAATAAAGTAAATGGTTTAGCACCAGCCTCTTCCAGAATTGAGGTGAACGCACTTATCATGTTGACGCTGTTCTTGGACTTCAATGGTCTGGTGTATGCTTTACGGCTAAACAAGTCCATAACGAGTAGCACGAACGTATTATTATCGTTTTCTTTTGAAACGTTATGAATATCTTTCAAATCGGAACCCCAAATTTGATTAAGAAAATAGACCATAGTCCGACGTCGTCTAAATCGTTTACGAACAGGGTGATGCAATGAAAATGATTCCAATCTACGTAGTTCCTTTTCAACTTGCTGCTTATTTGTTAGTTTACGATTTTTCATAAAGCCTGACAACCCTGAAAATGAACCGCTTAATCTCTGGTTTAAGTAATCACTTACTAAAACATTAGACATTATAGATTTCCAAAGCTTTTTTCAACTTTATTGTTTAAGAAACCGTAAATATTATAATCTGTATCTTTTTACAAAACGAGTGATGTAAGTAACTGTGCATATTTTGTTTTTAATCTATTCTCTTCGAGCACTGTGTAGTGAATGATGTTTTGAACATCGGGCGAGTAGTTCGGGCGAATCTGGTATCGGCAATTGTGGAATCCAGAATCATTATATCCTCCAATTTCTGCACTCTGCTTAAGGCAGTGTAGTCCAAGGAACTGGTACCTCTTTTACCAAGTAGGTAAGCCATTTTCGGCAGTGTTAAACTCTGGACCTTGTGCGCTGTGAGCCCATAGGCTAATATCAAAGGGAACCGTTTTGGTATTTCCATTCCAGGCCTCATTCGTTTGCTACTCTTCAAAGCCCTTGTTTGCTCAAGCGTCAGGTTTTCGAGAAATATGGGTACACCTGCACGACCATCTGTACTGTATATATATTTCCTTCCTGTGTATTTAGGAAAGTGAACAAGGATATAATTAATTTTTCCACGGGGTTCTTCGACAGCATGGTCACTGTCTATCAGCGAATCCGAATCGGAATCCGAGGTATACATATCCTGAGGCGTATTGTTGTTGATTAAACTGTATGCAACTTCTAGGACCGTACCGACGGATCCATTAACTAATCCAAATTTCGTTTGTAAGTTTTTCCTAAGCATAACCGGACAGTTTTTGCAGACTTTTAACGGGTCCTTGATAACCCCACCGTAGCTGGACTCGACAACATGAATTTCAGAATTCGTTGCTTGAGCCGTTTGAATTAGCATCTTTCTACAAATACAACAACATATCAGACATATGTTTGTATAAAAATTTATTGCTTTGCATATTTTCGGTTTACTTACTCATTATAACAGTTTGCCAGTGAATTTGTATAATACACATGAATTGCAGAGTCAAAACTAAACTTCTCAGTCTCCGATAATTTTACAGACATTCTCAAACGCAAGAGGTTTAAATCATCCTCTGTAACCATCCCATGTGAAATATGATTGAGAAGTGTTTTAAATCTTTCTTGCATTAAGGAGCACTCTCTCCCTGTACGAAAAGAGTGTGTGAGGTAGACACATTCAAATGATTTATATAACTCAGATGCTTTCACAAGATCCGGGTGTGTTGTCGCTATTAAATTAGTTGGTTTGTAGATTGGCACGCCAAATAAAGGCTGTAGCTGAAAAATGTCACCCACTAAGATAACGTTACGCCCTGCGAAGCAAGTGTTTGAATTCACAGGATCAATAGCCTTCATAAACTGGTTAATGTATTCGAAGAGATGTAAACCTAATGTGGAAGCTTCGTCACATATTATCCACTGAACATTTTTGTACGTAGCAATTGTCTCTTGATTGAATTTTCGTTTCTTCAATGCATTTAAAGGATTTCACTCACTTATGGGAATTCCAAATGCAGTGTGTAGTGTAACTCCGTTGCAATTAAAAGCAGCAACGCCCATGAAGCTACAAATTATATATTCAAACTGGGTTTGCTGCTTACCCTTTTGTTGTTCTAACACAGCTTGCATATGGTTGATCACTGCGGTTTTCCCGCCACCAGGAAGACCGGCCACAATCAGTAAAAGTGGTGATGATCTTTGAATGTGTAATGGTTTTTGCAATTGTGCTTTAACTAGTTTTAGAACATTTTCCTGATCCACATTCAAATCAGCGTACGCTACACTTGGTCTTTCAGTTGTTCCCCCAGAAGTAAAAGAGTTCATTTTTTCAGTTTTATAGAACTCACTTCGTTGCAGCTCGTTTGAAACACTCATCTTTCGAAATGCTCGTCCCTTAACAGTTTTGTACTGGCGAATTTCTTCAAACGTTTCTCGGGTACGCAATTCTGGGTGGCAGGAGAAGCAAAAGTCGAGATGCTTTGAACAGGGACCCAAGACAGATCCCACACAATAAAAATGCTGAGGAATATGATCACTGGGCGCTCTCATAGCAATATAATGTCTGTGATGCCAACTGTTTAAAATATTGCACTAGGCAAACTTCGAATAGAATCGCTGTTACTTTCTGTCGATGCAGCTTGCACACCGATTTGACGATTAAAAATTTGGATTTGTTTCAACCACACCCAGAATTTTACTGTTATTTTGTGAAGGAGATGAAACATCGATTTTTCGAATATGTTGGTGAGGTAAACTGTTTAGACCATGGTTTATTTTTCCTGCAAACAATTTCTTTCTATTTTTTCTAATTTATATATTTTCAACACAGCATGCTTATTTGTCTGATGCTGAATACGAATTAACACAAAATTAATGTATTCACACGGGAATGGTGTGAACAAAATCGCTCAATTGGTTGCTTATTTCACCAATTATATGATTGTTTCCACCCAAAGGCGGTAAAAACCGACTAATGACGAGTCGTTCTGGAATTCGCATGTCTCAAAATCAATAATAACACGAGTTATACATCGGTTATTAACACCAGAGCAATGTATTTATCCCTGTAGTCAATTCTGAACTGTTAACCGTCACAAATCTCGAGATAAAATGCCTAAAAGGAATAATCAAATACTACCGAAGTGTTGCGTGCTTCCGGCAGAATTAAACAAATACGATACGCAACTACTCAAAACACCTTCCTTCGACTCTTGTGAGGCTACTCAAGCTATTGGTAGAAATAAAAAACGGAAGCGTGAACATTCTAATGCACAAACTCTTTTACGGTCTGAGGTTGGTATCGATGTGGACGATGCAGACGATGTAGAAGACGTTCCGTGGAATAAAAACTTTTTTCTGGGAAACGATGTCATCGAGGTAAGAGTTTTTATCTTAAACATAATATATAAATTCTAAAACTATTTTTTTCTTTCCTAGTGTGGAAATATTTTGGCACGTAAGGCATTCAACACATACTACGAGTGCGACTTCTATTACCTGGCAAGAGAAAATGTTTTTCACAATAATCGTTCCTGGATACGTTTCTCTCAACTAGAGTCACTTCAAGTGACTCAGTTGATCGACACAATCGTGAAGCAATTCGATGAAACCAACAAAGGTGAGTTGCTCCCATACTTTAAAGGGAAAAAGGATCGAGCAACCATGACTCCTGGGGAACAAAGAAATGCTGAATTTTGGGAAGAACCTGACCTATCAACATCGAGTACTCGCATTCGAATTACTCGATGCGACGTTACTGGTTCCTACCTGTTTCATTTCAATCGGCCCGTATCTCCTGAAAAATCAGCTCAATATTCTGGCTGGGTGGGATCTACGTTAACTATAAGATTGCCACACATGAAACTGATCAGCGAATTTATAAAACTTAAAAATACCGAATAGGCCTGAGGGCTATATCAGTACATCGTGAATTTCCCTTACGTGATTCATATTAGTAACGATTCTAGTTTATGCTATGTTAAATTGTTGTAAACATTTTACCCAACTTGTATATGGTTTATTTAAGCACCCACCCTGTCCCAAGAATCATTTTTCTACACCCAATCGGAGGTACAAAAATGACACTTACTTCCTATACAAGTTAGATAAAATAATAAAATTTGATATATGTTTTAAATTTAATTAAATTAAAAAAGCGTAATAAGTTTAAAAATTAAATCGGAATTTTTCTCTCTTTGTAACCACTAAAGTTGCAAGAAAAATAAAATATGCTTCATATGTATGTTTGATAAGATAGCTATGCTTGGATTTTCTCAATTCATTTTTATTACAACACACAATGTAAAAAATGACAAAATTATAATATATTAGACTGGCCTCTTAGTGCCTGATGATGACAGTATGTTAGATGCTGACAGCTTTCTAAAAGTTTTCCTAGATTGAATAAAAAACCACGTAAGGCAAAGCATGGAATCTAGTATTATGTATTTGTGTTAGCTATCTATATTTACTAAAACTGATTGTAACTGTTGTTACTAATACTAAACTTGATAAGTACACAAATCTTACTACATAAACAAACTTACATCGTATACATGTTATATAAAACAACAATAATTATTGAATATTGTTTTAACCTAATAAAACGCACAATCAAATGTAACTAATAAGTTCATTGTGAAATAGCACATCCTTGAAATAAAGCTTTTACTATTATTAAAATGTCTTAACTAAATATGTGACTACAATTCTAGTACACTCTTCAAATATATTAGTATAAATAAAATAAATGTGAAATACTTCTGATTTTCAATCATTTATTTTTCAACATGCTGTTGTTCATTTTATTTGTCTTCCTTTTCTTCCTTGATCAAAATTGGGAGATCAAAATCCCATGGCTTGAATGGATCCACCTCATACCGTGTTCCTCCTGGGGAACATGGGAAGAATACGTCTTCCTCTTCTTCAAGCTGGTAGCAAAAAACAGTTTTTTCTTTTCCAACCGTCTGATTTTGCATTTGTGCATCGATGACGGGAGCAACTTCCGATGATGCTCCCTGTTCTTCTTTACCATCTTCCGCTGCTTCTTTAGTTGTAGATGAGCCTTTTGGGGACAGCTTTGCCAACACCTCGGTAACCAACATATCTAACATATCGATGTCCACCGTGTTAAATAATTCGAGGCCTGATCCGTGGATTACATCTCCGAGAACATCCTGATTATCCAAAGCTTGAGCAGCAACAGTGTTTCCTACTGCCACAGCATCACTTTTCTTCTTTTTTGATTTTTGACCAGCTTCTACATCTTGGTTGCTTCGTTTGCCCTCCAAAACATCAGTTGCCGCAATTGACGTATGGGTTGATATAGTTTTCTTTGAAGAACCGGAAGTGTTTTCCCCACACTTTCCTTTAACTGTACTTTTCAAAAAACCCTCAATTTTGGTCTGCTTGTTGGCACCCCCATGCAACGATTTCGATTTCGTGGCTCCCAAATCGGAACCCGAAACGACTGTAGTTTTAGAGCAGTGAGCACTGATCGATGTGGATTTTTCACCAGTACCTGAAACAGTAAACCAAAAGACATTTTGTATAACCGATGTATTATCCTTAAAAAATTTAGTTCGCTTACAAACTTATGTAAAAAACATTTTGTACCATAAATCATTTTATGTTACCGATGTATTATACTCCGATTTTTTAAAAATATCGACTTCACTTACAAACGCATGCAAAAATACTACGTATGTAGGTTAAATAATTTAGTCAGTACTAGTTTTTTATTTTGTATGCATACCTTTTCTTTTTTCTGCCTCTTGTAAACGCCTCATTTTTTCTGCGTTGGGTTTCCCTGAGGCCTCAGGCTTATGGAAACCCTTTTCTCCAGACCAAACAGGAGCACGAGTCTCCTGTGATGACCCAACAGATTTTTTATAATTGGATTTGTTCTTTTCCAATGAATCTGAAACAAACAATAGTACAATCAAATAACAAGAAAATTACAGCCTAAAACTGTACACTGCGTATATACTACGAAAGCAAAATGTTGAAACCCTCACTGTATAAGAACAAGAGTTTACAAACCTTTTTTGTCTGTAGTTTTCAATGTGGGCTCCTCTCGGTTTCCCGATGTAGAGGTTCCCGGGACGGAAGCCGTGATGGCTCTCAGTTTATTTCCTTGCGTGGAGGCTCCCCCGCCTGAAGCAATTTCTTCCTCGAGATCTAAAACACAGAATGTTAAAAGAAAATTATTTACATGTACATCGGAACTGCTTATATGCCCTACGGAGAGTCAAATGCTCACAAGAAAATATTTTTCAGAGAGACATCTTCACTTCAGTGAAGATGTTTGAAGTGAAATATTTTTTACCTACCTTTTTCTGCTCCTGTTTTTGGTTCTGCTGCATGTATTTGCAGCAACTCCATGCTCTTGATTTGTATTCGCTCGTACATCCGTATGATTTCCTTGTTAGTTTCCCGTTGGGTTTTAATCAAAGCTGTAAGTTTGTCCTGAATACATAGAATATCTTCCACAGTTTTTCTTTCCTGGACGGGATGGACCTTGTCCACAAACTTGTTGTAGACACTTATTTTCTTCACCAAGTTCTTCCCGTTAGGGATGAAAACAATGTCGTTTGGCTGGACTACTTCTTTGCAAATTGCCATTTCGCCCGTCCACGCGGCTGGACACAAGGTTGTCGTGGAGCTTATGTTTTCTCCATTACGTTGTGCATGAATTGCATGCAGCAAACAATCTGAAATATAATTTTAAAAAAACTCTAATTAGATTTTTAATTATTTCAATAATAGTTTCCTCACACAATTATTGCTATTATTTTATTTGTAATTAATAATTTCCAATTACCTTTATGAAATAAATGCTGACACTTGGTCAGCAGGATAATTCCGTCCTTTGTCCCGGGAGCAGTGTATTGAAACGCAAATTTTTCCCTGCTATCCCAGTAATCAAAAAATGGAGGATTTCCTTCCCCCTGTGATGACCCTTCCCTCTATCAGATTTTGCTCTAGCAAAAGTAAACACCCCCTTGCTAAATAAATTCAAGCTACATTTCTTGTAGCTACACAAGACAATACTGTGGTCAACTTGCACTGACATTTTTATAAAGTCTACACACAAAATTCTAACCAGCTAAACTATTTGAACTCAAATGTAGGACTATGCAAGTGTATTTAATTTACAATGCATTTCCCCAATTCTACAGAGTATACATATCCCTTCTGCAAATGTCAAGTTCAAAAGTTTACATTTTTTCAACATGGGCGTCTGGAATTGGTGCAAATTTTGTAAACATTTTCATATATGTATGTTTACAGGTAGAGCCTGGAATCACTAAATGATACACGGATACAATACCTACACGATATACATACATGCATTTGTATTAAAACGCATGCATTCACAATTGCATGCATGCATTTTTCATGCTGCGTACATATGTATGTACGGCATGTTGTTACTTTACCTCAAAACAGTCCGTGTTTACCTTTAAAAGGATCATCATTACATCACACTGTGTAGCAAGAGGGATTTTTACCATCCGAGTCAAAACTTCCAATAGTTCATTCATTCTCTTCGTAACACATTGTATGGGATATTTTCCATATGAGGAATTTTCCTCGTCAAGCGTCTCGTCCACTTGTCCACAGCCAAAGCAATGCAAGCAATGCACTGCTATTCTTACACACACATTTTTTTGTCGCTCCCCCTCTTCCTTCCACTGCTACGCATCTCTTTCTCTATACACTGCTTCATTCTCTCATCTCCTTCCTCCCGCTTGCATTTCATTTTTTCCCATATTTTACACGTTCACGTCTTTTTCATTAATTGCATTATCATCCGATATCAATTTAATCGGATGATTTAATTAAATCGCGTTTTTTTAACGCTATCCTCCCCCATTACTATGTACATACACAAAATGCATACTCACACATGTGTACTTACCATAGTTTACATAGGGGAGGCACATATACCCCCCAACACGGGGAATGCCCGCGCTCGATAGATGGCGTCCTCAGCGCGGGCATTTTTTATGCATGGAGTTTGTTCGGGGCATTCGCTCAGATCTACTCCTACTAACTGGTAAAGATGGAGTTGAGTGCAGAAAATTGCCGCAAGGATTCCCAAACTCGTCCAAAGTACAACCGCCATGTAGGTGATCGATATCGCGAACATCTCGCGACCCGTTAACTGCCCATCCAACTTGAAAATTGAACGCGATCCTGTATTCGTCACGACATGAGTATTCAACCACATATACATATATGATATTAGGCGACTACAATAAACTGTAAATTCAAATTATCACAAATTACCTTCAAATTGGTAATTCCAGTTATCTCCAAACAATGTGAAGTTAAAAATCATTACAGTGACATCATGGTGTATAAAAATCATCAGAAATTGAATTACAACCGCATACGCAAATGTAAGTGAAAATACAGCATGAAGAGCAATATCAACAGCTGATACACCATTATTTGACAAGATTTTTAATATTAAAAAATACCATGCGACGAATACTCGCAAAACCCCATACAAAAACAAGAGAAAGGAAAGGATTTTACGCTTTTTGTTTCCATTTCGCATCTCAACCCTTTCTCCATCTTTCAAAATGAGATTAAAAGGTAGAACGTACAGTTTCGTTGACAATTTGGTCAAACGGAGGTAAAGATGCAAATCATTGGGACGCAACATACTCATGCGTTTCCTTTCTGTTCAAATCGAACCTAATTGGGAGCTGATTGAAGCGACTGAAAATGGAATTCACTATTTCGTGTTCTTCAGTTCATATAACGGTAATCAAATGTGAAGTGAATTCGTCTCCGGGCAAGGCTGTGCACGAGAGAGTAAACTGTTATTGTGAAAACGAATTAGCTTTCATATTAGATTTAACTGTTTCCTATTTCACTTTACGAAATTGGTCCTACTAGTAGTATCAATTCAAATGTGTTCATCAAATAAATCAACAACACCAAGTGTAAAATGGATTCCTTCCGGAGAAATTCAATTGGTCAGCAGTTATTCTTTGTCTGAATTTCACGTAATATTTCTTTTAACACTAAATTTAAACATGCGTAACTTGGAAAGCAAAACTATAGGAATATATTCTTCTGACTCTTATAACTCGTGTTCTTATTGATGGTATTTGAAACTTAATGTAATGGAAATTTGGATTATAATTTCCGTCAGCAAATCATTTTTCGTAATACGCTGGCTAAGTTATCCCAGTCGTACTGTAACGGCAATTATTACAGCAATGCATAGTAAAACAGCTTAGGTAGGGGTACATATACAAACGAGGAAAACCAAATTATGTTAGAGAATTTCGGGAGGTCTTTTAAGCCTTGCATTTTATTCATATGAATCAAATGAGAGAAACAAGACCTTGATGTGGTAAAACTGCTCTGTGCTAGCAAATCATCTTCATAGGAACTTGAAATTGTAAGACAAAACGAAGGAAATCATAAACAAACAATTCACTCAAGCCATCATACAATTTCTCTGGATTAACTCTCTCATAACCGATTTAATTGGTAATATAATTGATTTAATTTTGTACACTTTCGAAAATCCCCTTTTCCCTCTGGAGTGTGAGAACTAAGTAAACATTTGAATTAATTGTATTTACATACTATTTTCTGAAACCAAATTGACGCACGTAGAGCGTTTTCGTTAAAATGCTTTGATGTTTCTATACCAATTTAAAACAAATCGTACAATCGAAAATTGCTTTCAGTGTTTGCTCTCTGACCCAGTTTTTGTCTGGCTACAAATATGACATGACCATGAATTCGACCAAATATTTTTGTCGGGAATTCCGAAACTTGAAATTTCCATTTAGTATAATATTTGAACGTTACAAGCTCGGGATTTAAAATTGTTCTTGGATTACTTAACCATAAATAAATACGTGCGCCTTGGGCTTGTCAGTTGGGGGTACTTTGATCCACTTTTAACTTTTATGCTTTTCTTTCTTATGCTTGCTAATGTTTGCTTTAATTCATTATTGCCATTCTGTCCCCTATTTAAATTCAACAGTACTAACTAAGCGTAAATCCTCAATGTTGAGATCTGCTGGCAGTATATCGCTATACCATCCTAAAGTTGAGTCCATCCCGAACATCCGAGGAAATACTTTACTGGTCAGGTACTTTTCTTCAGGTATAACAAGGATACGCGACCTTAAAAAATTACTTGAAGTTCGGATCTTCCAAACCCGACCCGAATCTGACCCACACTTGACTTTCAGTTACTTCCGGCGTTAATCTTACTGATTGCTCTAGAAATTCGAGTAAACGGACTAGTAATTACAGGTGTTACAGGCACTCCGGAACGTCCGACAAAGTGGGGGACAAAATCTTTTAATTAGTTTTAGTTTCTTTGCTAGTGACCATAAACAAACGTATGTATGAACATATAACGTTACACATACTTTTTCCTTAGCTAATCACATAAACATGCAAATTATAGATTTTCTAACTAAAAAAAATTAGTTGTAAATGAACTAGCTATCACAAAAGACACAAATCTCATGTACTAGAAATGTTTTCTTACGAACACTAGACACTAGAAATTTTTTATGGAATTCAAATACAGGTATCATAGATTCATTGCACTGATTGCTAACTAGCTAAGGGAATGGTTCAACCTGTTCTTTGATTTTTGGTCTGGTTAGGTCAAAGCAAAATCTGACCCACAATCTTGGTCCAAGGCACATTCTCCGATAGATTTACTGGTTTAGAAGTATACATGACCTAGTCCATCCGTTGGACCAGACCAGGGGTCGGATTTTTGTAGGAAGACGGGAAGGATTCTTCCCAGGGAAAAAATATTTCTGGCAGGGAAAATCTCAACGAGAAGAGATTTATTTTTACGAAAACAGGGATTTTTAAAATCATTGACCTTTTTTAAGCAGGGACTTTCAAACTTGTTGACGTGTGTCAGGGAAATTTGTTAAGCAAACAGGGATTTTTGGCTTGATTGGCCTAATTTGGCAGGGATTTCACGTCTTGTAAGTGATTTTTTTTGCCAACAGGGATTTTGAAAATCGTTGACCGGGAGATAATAGTGAGCAGGGAAATTCAGAAATAATCTTCCGGGGAGATTTACGAAAATCCAACCCCGATAGCCTGATCGTATGATTGCTAGACTTGTAGCCCCGGTCCACTCAATGTGACAAGTTCGGGATTTAAAATTATTATTGGGTTTCTTAATCATTATTAATACTGAAAATAGTAATTAGAGTAGGTATAAAAGCTACTGATATGTTATATAGTGCTGCGCTTTGTGTTTTCAACTTGAAATTTTCAACTCAAGTATTATTTTCAACAAGTTGCGGATTGCTTTCATTACTTGACCGTGAATAAATATGCGTGTTTCGGGTCCACTACCAACATAAAAGTACTATCTGGCGCTGCCGCTCAAACTCAAAATGTAACTTGCAAAAATGGATTTAAAAGGTCATTTTGACAAACGTGAGCAAGCTTTATCCCTTGTACTTGAAAAACCCATGCACTTTTGAATCTTTACTTGAACATTTTATCCTACAGTTCAATTTAGATATTTATTCTTCAACGTAAACTTGACTTGATGTACGAATATATGGTTGAAAATGGTATACATGAAAATAGTGCAATGAATTCTGATTATAATTATACTCGTAGTATAACTAACAATACGTCGCTACCAGTGCATGCATTAATGCATTACATGCCCAATCAAAATGAACTGGCTTCGTTTCTGCGGTTCTACAAGCTATTTAATTTCCAAAGTTAATACCTCCAGACGTAGGGTCGGGTTTTCGTAAATCTCCATGAAAGATCGTTTTTAAATATCCCTGGAAAATCTTATGTCCCTGAGGGGAAATCATTCAACAATTTCAAAAATCCATGCTGAAAGAAGGTCAACAGTTTTTGAAATCCCTGTTTACAAACCAAAATTCTCTATACAAGACGACAAATCCCGAATTACGCAGTTTTCCCAGAAATACGACAATAGTTTTGAAAATCTATGTAAAAGAAAGGTTAACGATTTTGTAAAATCCCTGTTCGCCAAAAATTTCCTTCCCTTTGAAATTTTCTGAGAAATTTCTTTTCCTGGGAAGAATCTTCCCGTCTTCCAAAAACAAATCCGACCCCTGCTCCAGACATGCAACATACTTTGATAAAAGATCTCAAAAACAATGAAAACAAGCATAACATTGGGAAATGCAAATTGAAGGAGGAATTCGCAAAGATTTAACAGTCTGGAAGAATCTTAACAGTGGGCAGTGTGAGATATTTTTCCGTCACAATGAATTGGAGGAGCCATATTTGATCAGCTTGCAATTTGGCACTGATATCAATGAAATAAAACTAGCGATTCAGAGTATAGTCGACTTTAATTTTAAAGTTTTAATAATTTGATTTTCATCATCTATATAAACAATTGACGGCAGAAATTTAAAATAAGTCACACTAACACACAAACATACATGCTAGTGCAGTGCATACATACATACAAGAGTCTCCGGTAAATGCACTGTTCGAGGTCCATAGGTTCCCACATTAAGCTCTTGTGGACGTCGTTGCGATATTGAGGAGTGTTGCAAATATCACTAATCCCTTTGGCAACTTTAACTGTAGAGGTAGACACAGATGATTTCTTCCTTCAACTACTGCTTTGAAATTGGAGCAAAATTACGATATACATCGTTACAGATGTCAAAATCTGTTTGCAAACAACATTGAATTTATGTATAATTACCAAATTATATGACGACAAAATTGTAAGAGTTAAGCGTTTCGAGCTGTAACTTACAGTTACGAGTGTCTTTCTATCCAAAATGAAATAATGACCTGGGGATATTTGAGGCGGGTCAGTTGACAATTTTAAAATAAGCATTTTCAGCTGTAAATTTTAAACCAAACAAACCAAAACGTTGTAATGAAACTTCATATTCAGACGAATTATTAAGGTTACGGGATAATTTTAGAGCATAATTTCAGCTGACGGTTAGACATGAAAAAAGATTAAATAAGTTACCCTAGATCGCAAGACGGTAGGATATCTTGCAAAATGCAGCCTGCGAAGTTCGGAGAGAACTGCTTTTGACGAAATCGTAATCCAAGAAGAGCAAGTGGTGAGGTGATACAACTGCCATAAATCCATACTCGAGTAGAGAATGCGCCATGCCCCATCGACATAATCTTCAAAGATGAGGTTGTAGATCCCAAGAAACAGAAGCACGGAGACAAGAAGTGTGGACAACAATATTTGAAAAATTAATTCAAGGCCAAAATGGAGATTGAATTCAGAAATTAATTCCTCAATTAGGTCGTAAGCATCCAAGCTGCTTTCGATTTTTGTGAAAACATGGTTGTGCCCAGAATGAAGTTGAGGTTGTATAAATTCCAAGGGGATCACTGCTATGGATCCTGAATCTCCCAGCTTAACTTCTTCCAAGGATGCCTTCAACTCATGTGCTATCATTGAAAGTCCGGTTGAATATAATTGCAAAAATAAGGCCATAAACAAAATGGAGGTAAAGCGTGTGGCAGTTCCAATAGTGTGGAATATTTGATTCAGAGCTTCATAAACAACCAATGCTATATCACTGTATCCATATTTTATGATACTGTAAATATATTTCCCCGTGCTTAACACCCCGCATAAAATGAAGTAAGCCACACCCACTGATAATAAGTTCAGCGTTGACATTTCAATTTGAGCAAACGCATCCATGACTCTACTAGCTGGACTCCAGACGTGAACGCCAGATTTAATGCTGAACAACAAATGGAGGGATTTGCAATTGAAACGCCAGAATTTTGCGATTTTCTTTCTTCGGAGAATATTGAATACCCTAAAGGTAATTGCGCCTGTACCAAGTATTATTATCATCATGGTGGATGCCACGACCTCTGTGGAATTCATATTCTGGGACTTAACCCATGCCCTGTAACCGATTGCATGCTGCGCGAACATTTGTATCAGGATGAAAAGGACAAAACACGCCCATAGGACTGAGCCCGATAGCGGTTTGGAGAAAATTTGACCATTTTTATTGAAACTTAAGGGAAAGTATCCGAAAAGTTGGAGGCTGGTAATTACTGGTTTGAAAATGTTCTGTAATTTCTCCACAATTGATATTTGTACTGGGGTTGGGATAAAGATCGTGTCACTTTTTGCGCTGATGGAATCCAAGGTCATTTTGCTGAATGATTTATCGAGCTTACGTGTAACTATCTCCGTGATTTCTTTTCTTTTATTATTTACATGGCAATCGTAATATAACATTAAAAGACAACCCTGGCTTATCGGGCCAATGATATCCCTAGGGGTACGCAAAAATACAAGTAGACTGCGAGACCATTTCGTGTTCGGATCATGGTCAAGTAAATTAATTCAAATCCATGAGCGGCATTTTATGGGCACGACTTCCGACAGTTAAGTTCGAGTTCAAATGAAAATATTGTTCTTGAACTACAATACTGCCGTCATTTTCAAGTCAAGTTTCATAAGCAATTCTCCACAAACCTGGGACTTTCTCGTACAAAGGATAAAGCGATAAACGATTGTCACAATACCCTTTTAAATCCCTCTTGCAAGAGTTACATTTTGAAATATATGCATCTGCAGTGCAAGACAGTACTTTTAAAATGGTAGTGGTTCCGAAACACGTGTATTTAAACATGGTCAAGTAATGAAATAAATCCGGAACTTGTCTCAAATATAACTTCGTAAGTTCGGGTAATCTTTGAAAACAAATTTAAAGATTGAGTTCATGGTCAAGTTCGGGTGGAGTCTTTGTGAATACTTGACCAGAGCGCAACGCTAAATATCCCATCAGCAAATTTTATACCTACTATGTATATATCATTAAAATTTTGACGACACATTTTGTTACATAGAGTGGAACGGGGCTACAAGTCTTAAAGCCATACGATCAGGCTACCTGTACTAGAACGTAACTGTATTGTGTCGGAGTCTTGTTGAGGGAAAATTGTATTTCCAGTCGATGGTGGGAATTATTTGCGCTTGATTTAAAAAATGTAATTTGTTTAAAACGCTACTTGAGATCATATCAGCGGAAGCAAATAGTCGAAATTACAAATTTGAATGACTTAGAATATTAAAATTTGACACAAAATAAGTGTCCAAAAGTGTCCAAGTGTGTAATAAATTTTTCTTGAATATACCAATATATAAAGTAATTACCATAAAATTAAGTGTACTCATTTGTACGAACCGTCGTGGTGACCCCAATTCGAATCTTTGTATTAAATTAAAGTTTTCATAATTTAGAAATAAGAAAACAGGAAACCCGTAGCTTTTTCAATCAATTCCTAGTAAAAGAGTCGTGACTCCTCGCACTACGAAATCCAGAAACATTGGTGTGGATTCCCGTTCAATTACGTGAAACGGACCAATATTGATACCAACTGGAATAACCGCCGCAATCCTTTTCTTGCACCACAACGTTTTCCTATTGTCCAAAAATTTTAACCTGGACGTCACCACAATTTTTATTTCCTTTGTGTATTCTGGCAAAGAAAACGCGTTCCCGAACCCCGCAACAAATAGAGCAGCCATATAAATTGACGTTGACATCAAAAATATACCCACAGGAAGGTTATGAGAAAATGCTCTGATCGCTCCATAACCCATCATGACCGAAATCAGAAGCAAAAACAGTTTGTAAACATACAGTGCCGTTGAGAAACCCTCATTAAATATCTGAATGACTCTCTGAGCAGCAACACATTGTGAAATCATTTCCTTCGGGTCGATATTTTGGATGTGGCGATCTCTGTGGAAATGGGAAGAATTAACAAAAAAAATGATATCAAAAATAGTGGTTACAAAATGTTTGCAGGAACTCACCTCAATGAATCTACTACCTGGCGCAATACTGTGTTCAAATTTTCAAAAAATAAAACACAATTGTTAAAAAATATTCCGGCCGGAAAAGAGTACATGAATTCCAGGAATAATTCTTGCAGCCAAAGTATTATAAATGTCAACGGGTTTTGCAAGGACGTGTGAAGTAATTGGTAAAGATGGAGCTGTGTGCAGAAAATCGCCGTAAGGATTCCCAAGACCGTTAAAACTGCAGTAGCGGTGTAAGGCAACCAAATTGCGAACTTCTCCCGACCCGTCAATCGCTTATCCAAATTCAAAATTGAACGCGATTCTGTCGACAAAATGACATTAGTATCATCAATTATCACCGACGTATAAGGATATTACATGACCACCCTAAACTTTAAATTAAAACTGTACAAATTACCTTTCATTTCTAAATTCCATTTATCTCCCAAGATTGTGAAGTTAAAAATTGTTACCGTGACTTCATCGTTTAGAAAAAACATTATAAATTGAATAAAAACTGCATACACAAACAGAAGCGCAAATACGGCATGAAGAGCAATATCATGCACAGATGATGTGTTATTGCGTGCGACGATTTTTAAAATGAAAAAATACCAAGCGACACATACTCGGAAAGCCCCATACAAAAACAAGATAAAGGAAACGATTTTACGACTTTTGTTTCCAATCCGCATCTCAACCCTTTTTCCATCCTTCAGAATGAGCTCAAAAGGCAGAAAGTAGAGTTTTGTTGCTATTTTGATCAAATAGAAGTAACGATGCAAATCAGTGGGATGCAACATACTCAGGATTGTATATCTATTTAAAACGAAACGAATTGGAAGGTGAGTGAAGCGACTTAAAGGATCAAGTATTGCTGATAGTAAATATTAGACATGTCAACTGCGGTATCGTAGTACGGTAATACCGTAATTACCGTAAAAAATTTAGGTACGGTTTAGGTACGATAATTATCGGTTTTTTGAAGCGATATCGTAACTCCATACGATATCGTCAATCCAGCGGAAGGCTCATAAAATTGTGGTGTTACATGCTCGAATTTTCATTAAAAAGAGTTAAGCTCAAAAATGAAAGGAATTCGTTCGACAATAAAGATTGTGTGTAGTGTCAATATGGAAAACCAAGTCGTGCGTCTAGTAATTCAAGTGTTTGGAGTCATTTTTTGAGTCGGTCTGACGGCATGATGGCACCTGTTATGAGAAAGAGATGGGAGGTCACTTCCTAAATTAATATAAGTACGACCGAATTCGGTAAAGATTTAGTGTAGGAAAAATTACTAGAAGATAGATCGAAGAATTCAGTATCGTTTTCTATATTTTAAGATTTTCATATTTTTCATACGAATGTAAAAAAGGAAATTTGATTTTTTTCAAACTAGCTTATTTTATAAGGAATTTCTGCACATTTAATACTCTCACATTAATTGACATCAAAGACGCTAAACTGATTGTTGAATAACTGATGTTGGATTTTTTACTTCATATCTTTACACACATGCCATAAAAATCGACTTATATTCGTGTTTTTACCATAATCGGATTAATTTACGATACCGTACCTTAAAAATATTACCGGAGTTTTTCCACTTTACGGTAACGGTAATTACGGTATTTTAAACAAGAACGGTATGAACATGTCTAGTTTATATGGTGGCTGTCGTTCAACTGAATTTTAGCAGGAAAAAGGGAAAAATATTTAAGGGTCCAATTCTGGGACGCGCAAATGGAAATACTTACTGTTTCCTTCCGTTCAAATTTCAGTAATCGAATTTTAAGTAAATTCCGCTCCGGGAAGGGATTTAAATGAGTAATTAAACTGTTATTGCGATAATGCCTACGTCTTGCTATATCTAAGGGCTAACTATTTCGTCTTTAATTACTTTATCAATTATTGTTACTTTCCAACTTTATGAAATTTTATCACTTCAAATGTGTTCTCCAATTAAATCAAAAACACCAAAGTAAAGTAGATTCATTGGGGGGAATTTTAATAGATAAGCAGTTATTTTTTGTCTTACTTTGAGGAAGTGATTCTGTTCAATTTAAATTTTAAAATATCATTGTTTTAATTCTTCCATAATTTCGGTTCATATTGACGGCGTTTGTGTTTGATAATTAATTTAATCAACTTGAATTCAAATACCTGCAGGGAATACGATTTTTGCTGAAATGCTGGGTAAACTGTATTATCCATACTGTAATGGTAGCGGTTTAAACCATCCTCGTAAGCTGAAAATCATTTATTAATTAACTTTTCGTTATCAAATTATTTAATACAGAAGCTACATATTGTACAGGGGTAGAATTTTTGTGGGAAGAAATGAAGGTTTTGCCCAAGGTAAATTTCAATATTCATTAAAATGTTTTGGCATACATTTTCATAGTTTTTGTAGTCTTTCAAGGAAAACTGTTTTGTATAAGGACTAGTGGTCGGAACGGTTCAATTCAGTTCAGTTTTTTCCAATTCAGTTCAGTTCACCTGCTGAACTGAATTGAAACTGGATTTTCGATTCAATTCAGTAAAAACCAATTCAATTCAGTTCAGTTCAAAATTTTGAATTGAATTGAATTGAACCGAATCGAAGCTCAACGCTTTCCGCCGATATGCTTAAAAAATAAACTTTCTAGAAACGAAGGCAGGGTTTTCTAACCGCAAAACAGAAGGAAGCTAAATCAGGGGTTAAAATCGTTACTTTAAAGGATCTGGAGAGCTTGTAAACAATGCATTTTTATCAAAGTGTACGGGGCAGAATGAATTGTTTGAACTGCAATTCAAGGAAAACGATTCAGTTCAATTCAATGTTATGAACTAAATCAATCGGTTCAGTTTCATCTTGAATTGAATTGAAAAAGTAGTGAATTGAATTGAACTGAATTGAACTGAACCGAAAATTTCCAATTCAGAACTGAATTGGTCCGAGCACTAATAAGGACATTTTGAAATGCGGTTTTAGCATTGATTTCTATTGAAATATTGTTGAGAACAAGGATTTCAAAAACTTTTAAAAAAATTTTAAGAAATTTTAATTTTAATTTTAAGAAAAATGCAACCCTTGTGTAATTACAATACCAATTAATACAGTTGGTAGTATATACATATATGGTATAGTATAATATAGTCAACGAATTGAACGCTAAATTGACTCATTTTTGCTTAGAACATACGTATCATAGCTGCCTGGGGATTGAATATTTTAGGGAATATTACAACATTTCATCGCTAATTGTAAGTAGCATCTTGGACATTAAACATTATTACTCATATGACTTCAGAAAATGTAGGCCGGATTTTAAAACCGTGCCTTTTTATTCAAATGATTCAATTTAATGAAATTATCACATGAAATGGCCAAACTACGCAATCAGCTTTACGCAAACTTAATAGTAAAAACGACGCAAATACAATAAAATATAATAAAGAAAAAATAAACGGTTCATTCAACCATTCATAGCATTATCCGTGTTAACGTTTTGAAAACCGATTTAATTGTTAATGAAATTACTTTGACTCTGCATACTTTAGAAAATCAAATATTCTCTCTGGAGTGTGCAAACTAAGTAAGCATTTGAATCAATTGCATTTACATATAATTTTCTGAGAATCTTTCTTCTATAACTGTCTTGAAAATTGTGTGTAATTTCCACACACGGGATATTTGCACTTTGGTAGAGATGAAGATCGTGTTACTTTTTCAATGATAGAATCCAATGTCATTTTACTGATTGATCTGTCGAGCTCACGTGTAACTATCTCCCTGATGTTTGCTACGGGAATTAAGACACGTAGCCTTGTACTTGCTCTTTACCATCTTATCTTTGATAGTATCTTAGATCTTAAAATAGACCACGAGGGTATTTCGGGTTTGAAACACGGTCAAGTAAATTATTTCAAACCCATGAGCGGTATTTCATTAAGACAGCTTCCTAAGTCAAGTTAAGTTTGCGATAAAATTAAAATATTTTACTTGAACTGCAATACTTTACCTCGTTACGCTTCGGAAAAATTGAATGGAATGCTTGGTGTCACAGTCAACAAATTGGTTTTATATTAATATTATTAACAGGGTTAGTATTGGAACATACGTAAATTTGCATAATCTTGAGATTCTGATCTAATAAAAGTTTTATATAACTATCCATGACTAATGCTTGTATCCACAACTTCAAACTGAATCAATATAACCAAGTACGTCGTCATCGATGCAAACATCTGAAAAATAAAAATAAATAATTAAGCTCCCATGCATATACATGATCGAATGCTTGTACATATTCAAACCTTCTCATCGTAATGTGTGTAAATTCTAACCGCTATCAGCAGTCGCCGATCAGGCTTAAAGCAATTTCCCGGAAAAATTGCAAGAGGGCTCTCGGAAATTTTCATTGATATAACACGTTATATATTTATATAATCTGAGAAAACAATTCCCTTGAAATTAGAAATGAATGTACATTTATTCCAAAACAATATAATTTCTTCTAAGCCATAAACGATGTCGAACCTTAAATTGTACAGGAACGGGCACCCAATTAAAATCAATGCGCTGGAGGTAAAACAGAATCGCCTTTGCACGGTTGTCCAATTGGGTTGTTAATGTCGCAATGTAAAATATTTGCCATACATATATTCCTACTTTGCCGATTATATATAAGATGTACGTTGGGGCGGATTTCGAAATATAATAAATGATAAAGAACGTCCTCGCAAATATGACAAGGAATGAGAAGGCAAATATGACAAAAATTTCGTTGGCAAAGTGGCGGCCGAATTCGGTCACTAACTCTTCAACGATGAGATAGCCATTTAAGCACCCTTCCAGTAATGTTATTGCATTGAAATGATGGTAGCTCTGGCGTGCATTACTGGTTGATTGGAGCTGAGTTCGCTTCTGCGCTTCTACAAGACCCTGAATTTCCAAAGTTATTACCTCCAGGCAGGCGCAATACACTTTGATGTAAAAACCTAGAAACAGAGCAAGTAGGAAGGACATGGCGAAATTCAAATTCCAAAAGAATACCTGAGGATACGTCAAAATCTTCATCGAGAATCCAGATATTGCATCGGAATGAGAAGAACTCCAGTTCAGTTCGTTGCTAATGGTTATGGCATTAGCCAAAGCTAGAATGATAGCCATATAAAAAGATCCTACAAATAATTCCCTTTTTATCCCACGTCGAATGTTAGCGAAACAATATTGATATTTGAAATTTGGTGAACAAATGTTCAGCCGAGGATGAAGTTCTGAAAAATCGATGAGTAGTTGTGAATTGGTTTCCCAAAATGATATGTTCTTCCCACATTTGAATATTACAAGGGACTTAATACAAACGAAGGAAATCACAGTGGAGTACGAGACAAGATTAAAGGCAAAGTTTTCGGTTAGTCCCATATGAAATTTTGTTTTTGTCGTTGGTTTAAGTACACACATGTATACAATTTCCCCCGTTATAACCAAAGCTAAATTCAGAATGGCCCAGAGAAATGGGAAGCTTCCGTACTTGAATGTGAGCCTCCCATTTTTGGTCAAAATAAATGGATAAAATCCAGCAAAACGAAGAAAATACAGAAGAGGTTTGGCGGTTCGAAAGAGCCTTTGCTCAATGTTATCAGCGTGGGGAATGTTTTATTACCTACAAATGGAGGTGCTATTTGGTAACTAACTGTGGAAATCATAGAAGAGGAATTGAAGAGCGTGCCTCCTAGTTTTGAACGTCTTTATCACTAAAAATTCACTGAAGGAACTGAAAACTCACTTAGTAACTTTCGTTTCATGAGTACAGTTCAATTGTAATTTGTATGTATAGGATGAGCTGCTAAACAAGTAATTTCAGTAAACATTTTGAAGCATTACCCAGGCAATCAAAATAAGTCAAACCCATGTTGCATCCTTTAAGCATATAATTATTATAATTTGATAAGAAATTAAATCCAAAAATCTATGTAATAAAACAACACATATAATTACAAAACTTATATTGTCAATTATAAGAAACCGTTCACTTAATAATGGTTATCGTCAATGTATTTGTAACTTATCTCATATTTTAATCTCGATATGTTACAGTGAAGTCAGTCAATCTTTACGCAGCACAATTTTCGGATTTTTCGGTTGATGGGCATGAATGAACCTATGGGAACCATTATAGTAATGTAAACTCAAATATTAACTTCAATGCAAATTTTACATTTTCTAACTACAATGGCAAAAAAAATCAAACCACTCATACAAGTAGTTTCTACAAAAAGATTCACTGAAATCCGTATAGTACTGTACAGCTTCAGATAGCCATCCTTTCAGATGATTCCGAATTTCAAAAAAATTTTATCCAGAAAACTTTTTAAACTACTTTAATCAAATTTTCTTTGTGTCACATTACCAATATAAGTATCATCCACAAAAGAATTCACTGAAGTTCGGGTAATATAGCTTGAGGTAACCATTATTTCATGTTTTTACAAAGTATCAAGGATTTTTAAAAAATCCATTTGAGCTTACTCCAACCAAGTGTGCAGGGTGTCATTCCACCAACATAATTAATGTTCAAAAATGTTTCATTGAAATTCGTATTAAAAGTTCCAGTATCTACATATATATAGGAATACATATAAATACAGGAACATCCTTGTCCGAAAACTGTATGCATGTGTTTTGGCGTTCTCCTTTACATTTGGACTATTATTGGACCAATGTCTTGTATGTATTAGCATATGTGCTGCACCTCTGGTCCAGCCAGAGTGGAAAGAATTAAAAGCTTATTCCTTCATCGTAAATTTCTAATGTCAGAAAATGGGAGTTGTAGGATTTAATCATTTTGTTTACTTTTCGTTACTCATTCCAGGAACACCCAATATTGTCTTAATTCCAGAAACTGTGTACTTCAGTTGCCAGTTTATTTCCGTAAAATCAAGTAAGAGACCATTAAAGTATACGGAATAATTTGCGGTTTTCCATCAACACTAGAATCTGTAGGAAATTAATCGATTTTATAGAAAGAGCCTTTGTGGTTTTATTTCCGAATCAGTAAAACTCCAGTTAAAGAAATCGATACATTTTATAGGAAACGCACGTGTGGTTTTTGTCTTTAATTAACATCTGGGGTAGGAAAAACGCATTTTTTGAGGAAACGTATATTTTTGCAGGGCACGTGCCCATTCCAAAATACCCCTATGAAAAGCATTACCATACCATTGTTTTCCATCAGTTGGTATTGTGATTTCGGTCAGGAAAAAACAGTAAGGTTGTACTATTACCATTAACTATTTTTTTTAATTAAATTTTAACCAAACATTTTTTATTTGTGTCACTAAAGAGTCCAAACTAAATTTGTATGTAATGTTGTCATTGGCAGATTTTTTAATTTGAAATGAAAATTTTACTGACAGTTTGTTTCATTATAGAAAATGGCCAGCCCTTGGATTATTTGTACCCTTGTTTTCGTGAGTATTCACGTGGCGCACGTTTCCGGGCAATGTTGCAGAGCAGATCGAATTGGGGATATCTTTAGTCTCGTAGCATGCGCAGATAGATCTGCAGCAACGCCATGCTGTGCTTATGGGAGTTGCAATTTTTTTTGCTGCAATTGCGATGGCGGTTGTCGCCAAGAGAATCGGGGGAAGCGGTCCTTAAATCAAACTGACGTGTCAGTTTACCATACATTCAAGTCTTTGGACGAGAACGGCGATGGCGGAGTGGATAAACGAGAGGTGACCAGGTTTATTCGAAGATCCCGCCGATCTGCAGAAGACTTTTCATTCGCGTCTTATGACAAGAACGGTGACGGCCTTTTGTCCGCTCATGAAATTGATAGCTCACCGGAGAATTAAAAATGAAGGAGTTTTTGTATAATCAACTTTACAATGACTACAAAAAGCATCACTGCTGTTGCACGTTACTTATAGATTATTTCCCAATATTGTTTTTGCTTGCATTCAATTTCCTAAAATCAACACATTCGTGTAAGTCCATAGTTAATAGTGTAACGGTTGCCTGTACTCCGAATTTAACGTTGGCAAATGTACATGTTAGAAATGATTTTTTTCTGTTTGATTAGTATTAGTACCTTTGTATTACAATTAATAAAAAGCAAGTTATTAAAATTGATTCATCCTAGTATGAACGAAATAGTTGTAGTGGAATTATATGGATTTCCTCATTTTACAAATATTTAATCTGGAAATGTGCTAGTTATTACCTTTCAAGCTCCTAAAATTAATACGATGTTTAACCTTTAAATTAATTACTAGCTGATTACAAGAAAATGCGCAAAGCAGAAAACATAAAGTAAATTAATTAAAGTGACGAATTACCGTTTTAAAGTTTTAAGTTGTACTACACTCTGTATTTCATAACTACGAGTTTCACCAAAGACCCGAGGATGAGGAAACCTAACAATAAGTTGGAGCACGCCCCAGTGCTTAATCATTATCATTTATTTTACACATGCAATTAAGATTAGTAACACATGGTGCATTCGAGTATTTTCACAAATGCATGTACGCATCGGTGCAGGCTGTTTGAGACTGAATGTACAAAAAAAACTTTTCCATTTCTCTGAATTTAATTATTATATATTGTGATACCTGCAATTTACAAGCTCAAGGACATCCTGGATTCCGTATTCATAATGGACATAATAATCGATTACAAAAACCGGCCGGGCAGTTTCTGAGGCATAGGCCAGACCAAAGAATTCGGTCAATAAAATACAGCTGACCATCTCCCTGATTGCAGTGCGTGAACAAGCTGAATATTGAATGTGGTGCGCTTACAATTAGACGCATAGACTATGTTTACTGCAAACTTTAACAGGGGTCAATAAAAAAAACGTTTTTTTTTAAATCTGGGACAAAGCGATTCTAGGAAGTCAAATATTGATAATAAAGTAATTCACTAATGGGGACTAGAGTAAAAAAAATTAATTGAAAAATGCAATACACAATGTATGACACTTATGTATGCATATCATTTCACGTTGTGTTTTGTAAGTTTTACTTCATATTCAATATTGCTAATCGTTAATTGTTTTACTTTACTTTGCCAACGGATATAGCAAGATTTGTAATGGAGTAATATAAGGACACAGTAAAAGATCAATATTGAAAAATTGCAGCAACGAAACTAAAACTGAAAAAGGAAGAAATAACTAATTGTCAGTTCCAGGAAAATGAAGTCAGTTTAGTTTAATTTTAACATGTACATAGCTATAGGAGTCTTAGAGCATAGGTCTTCTTGGGAAAAGTTCAAAAATATTGTGTTGCTCAGACCATAAGCGTGGCAGTGGTTATATTCGAGTATCATTTTTATGGAATATCCCTATAATAAACTAGCTATGTACTAAAAAAACTTATTTCCACAGACAGGTTTAAACCTTTGTCTAAATAACTATCCCAATCTTCTGCCAGTGATGTTTCCAGTTTGGAATCTTTATTGAGGAAGAAAAGGAGGAAAATTACTTGTAACTTACCATATGACGAATACATTACTATGAAAAAGCCTTTCAGGGCAAATATATTTTGTGCAAGTATCTGCAATTGTATGTGTATTAGTTCCTGGAAAACATCAGTCAGCATCATTAAAATCAAGGACAATAGGTTGTACGTATCTTGAATTCGCTGGAGCGCATAATATCATACTCAGGGTTATCACATAGTCGATATAAAATCTGTGAGAGCTGAACTCATACAAAGGTGAATACATTACGACCATTATTAACGGAGTAAAGGCAAAATCCCTCTGATTGTAAGAGTAGGCAAAATCCCACCAAACGTAATGCCGGTACATATGCATGATCCCTCATAAAAGAATGAACATAACAGAATCATCGCCAGATACAGTCGACTCTCTTTATAACGACATCAATAAATCTCCCAAAAAGTGACGCTATAAGGGAACGACGCTATAGAGGCACATCATATAAATAATGGTTTAATCGCAAATTTTTCGTTTTGAGTTAAATTGGAGTCAGGTGTCGTTTCATTTAAGAAGCAAATACTCTGTGTATATGTAGAATGTGAATAAAAATGGTTAATATTATTAAATAAATAATATTTTTCGAAGTTTCTCCCGCCACAAGCACCTCCAAAAACAAATGTCAGGATTGAATAAAATGTTTTGTGAATCTCAATAAGACACTTCTCAGAACATTTACAAAAGTTTTCAAACAATGAAAATTGTAATTCTGTTAAAAGTATGAATGCCAGTTCTTTACTGGATGCAAAAATAAATCTAAAAGCTTGGAAATGTGGATTTTCCTGAATGGGGCTTAATCAATGTCGCTTGCACATATGTATAGTTACAATAACACGTTCCTTCCAGTATTTTATAATGTCGCGACATTATAAGCCAATGCAATAACTGAAACTGAAGAATAAAAATAGCTTTAAAATTACTACACCAGTATGTTATTTAGCTAGGTTTGACGCGTTGTAACGTCAAAATGACGTTACAAGGGTACGCTTTTCACCCAACGGCTACACAAAAAGTGACTTTATAAAGGAACTGACGTTATAACGAGTGACGCTATAAAGGTAGAAATTATCATATAATGTAGCTCGGGAGGAACCCAGGATAACTTTATAGGGAGAGTGACTCTATAGGGAGAGACGCTATAAGGAGAGTCGACTGTAATTAGAAAATTTTACTGTTAAATTTTTGGTGATTTTTCTGATTTGAGGATCGAATAATCTGGACACCTGCAGATTAGGACAGACGCCCGTCGATGTTGAGGAGGCTCTGAGGATAGCCTGTTAGACCTCAAGTAATCCAATACGTCTTTTACAAATATGCGTGAGAAAACTAGTTTCATGATATCACAACAGCGTGGAAATCCGGAGGTATGTACATCCATTGATATTGAGTGCATGACTTGATATTGATTAAAATTTTCATTGATATTTAATTGGGACTAACTGAATTTAGTGTGTATTTGATAAACATTGCCCAGCGTTTGCACATATAGACAAAGGTGGTATTATTTGAGATGATCGTATTTTCATCAATTAAAACCTTATAGTCAGTACATTGTTCCTTGCCAGGCCAGAACGCTACTAGGAAAACCTGTGGCATGTGTGCTTGAACTATATTTAAATTTTCCAAACCCTGGTAATCAAACGAACGATTTTTCTGTTCCTTCGAACGTTTGAGTTCACTACATGTGTATGTGCATGTAAGTTTTAAATGAGACAGTATGACGAACCTGTAGTGTCACTTACACTGACTTAAAATTTATAAACTCTCCTTCGTCCACCTACATATCGGACTTACGTTTTCTCAGCTTCTGCGAACGTTTGAGTTCACTACGTTTATTTGAATGCTTGCGAGATTTGCTTTGCATTGACATTTGTCACTCCGACGTCTCTGTTTTGCCGCTACCACTCGTATCGTTCCTTCATCACAAACACAAACTAAATGTAAGGAAAATATTTAAATTAATTGAGTCAGAAGTAAGAGCATTCTCGATCAATTCTAGTCACAGTTAATTGTATCTAATATAATTAATTAACTAATATCTACAAATTATTGTAGATATTCTAAATATTTCCATAATTATTACTATTTGACACACTTTGGGAATATTTATAGAAAATGGTGAACCAAGGTGTTCTCTGTGTCCTATTGCTTGTGAGCTTTCACATGTCATACGTGTCCGGGATATGCTGTCCGTCCTATAGGGGGCTCTGCCAGGATGCCACCGAGGGTACTCCTTGTTGTGGATACGGGCCGTGTAACATTTTTTGCTGCAATTGTGATGGAGGCTGTCGCCGTGGTTCAGGGCGGGGAAGACTATTCCCGAATCAAACGGATGTTAATTTTTCCAATGAACACACCCCTCGGGATGAAAATAACGATGACGTTCCAGATGAGCAAGAGGCAGCTACTTTTTGTCAACAAATGCTCCCGTCTGTGAATGACCTTTTGTTTGCTGCAGTCGATTCCGACGTTGACGGCTCATTCGCTTGGGAAGCTGCGAGCTGGACGAAACAATAATATTTTTAAAGAAATTCACTTGAAATTATTTTGCGTGATCATCATCACAAAATGCTAAGGAAATTTACAGTAGTAAACTGTATCATAATTATTGTAAGTTTAACAATTAATTTACAAAAATGTTTTTCCAACTTAACATTGACACTACAATATATCCCTGCTACTGTTCCGTTGATTGCCGTAAACCTTAATAAAGCTAAATATGCATCAAGAATTGTTCAGGATGCTTCTAAAACTAAGAATTCAGTTCGAGATGCAATGCATTGAACCATTGTGCAACCAAATATTTTGTAACTTGTGGCGATAATTGCATTAAAACAGTTGGATTTCCTTTGGGAGTAATAATTGTTTAATTATTTGAAATGAATTTCCGCCAAGTGACCTGATATATCTTTTAATGAGTGCTCGGCACGGGTACGAAAAATCGGTACCCGTATCCGTACCCGAAGTGCGGGTATTGCAATATCGGAGCAATATGAAAGATGTTATTTACTCAGTCACTTAGCGAAAAATTTCGCTTCAGTTAAAGTTCAAAGTCAGTTATAAAAATAACACTAAATGTTACTTAAATATATCATAATTTACACGCTAATTACATAAAGCGAACTGAACGAACGAAAAGTATATAATGAATTGAATTGAACTTTGAAAAAATATTGCAAGGATGAACTGAACTGAACGTATGTAACGACTGGAAAGTACGCAGTGAATTGACTGAACTACGACAGGATTTGGACAAGGGGAACTGAACTTAACTGAACGGCACGAAAAATTTTGGGATGTGAATGGGACTGAATTTGAACTTTGGACCAAAACTGTAAGTATGGTTTAAACCTATATCTAAATAACTATCACAATCCGCTAACCGTCATGTTTTCAGTTCGGACTCATCATTGAGGAACAAAGGGAGAAAAATTATTTGCAACTGACCATAGGAGTAATGCACTACTATGAAATGCTTTTCACAGCAAATATATATATTACAAGAATCTGAAATATTGTATGTGCCTAAGCTCGTGGCAAACATGAGCTCAGTCAACATAATTAAAATCAAGGTCAATAGGTTACTTTTTTTTGCATTTGCAGAAGTGTCTAATTTCACACTCAGGCGTATCAGTCGACGTAAAATCTCTAATGACGCAACTTTCATGGAGTAAATATATATTCATCTATGAATACCAGTATTAACATCAAAATTAACATTGTTAACCCGGGTTGGCATAATACATTTTAAAAAAATTTAAACTGAGCCCAGTTTATGAACGAAATACGTACGATGTATTTTACAAGCAAAGACCTACTCGCAAAATCATCTGAAAGTCCCCAGAGTGCGAAGCGCCACAATGTTCTGTAAAAGCACGCGGTACTAACTTCAATACTTTAAAACGCTGATGCACATATACACAAGCCCGTGTTAACTACAGCTCTTAAAAGGGTCTATTCATACCGGAGCGCTTAGAATGTTTACGCCTACACGGATGTATGTATTTACATACCCTTACATACTGTTGGTTTTATACAAATTTAACGAGCAATTTCCACCCCTGGTTTATCAAACGAACGATTTGCCTGTTCCTTCGATGGGTTGAGTTCACTTTTAAATGAGAACGCATGATAGGTCTGCGTATCTGCGATATACATACCTGTGCTAACGTTTTCTCTGCTTCTACGAACGTTTGACTTCACCACATTTATTTCTCTTTGTACTGACATTGCCACTCCGACTTCTCTGTTTGCCACTATCACAAGTATCCTTCCTTCATCTCAAACTCAAGCTAATTGTAAGGCAAAAATTTCATTTAATTGGGTAAGAAGTAATAGCATGCTTGCCATGAATTTTGTGTGTTTCCAAATTATTACTTGACTGTTTTAATCCACATTGTATTTATTCATAGAAAATGGTGAGCCATCTTGCACTCTGTGTCCTATTGGTTGTGAGCACTCACATGACATACGTGTCGGGGGAATGCTGTTATGACTCTAACGGGGTGTGCGCGGATGGCACGTACAGTACTCCGTGCTGTGGTCACGGACCATGTAATATTTTTTGCTGCAATTGCGACGGAGGCTGCCGTAGATTTGGAACCGGAGGAAGATTGTCACCGAATCAGACCAATGAGCCACTCTTTGATGGACCCACCTGTCGGGATGTAAACGGGATTGAAGGGGAGAATGAGCAGGATGTGGAAATTTCTGGTCATGGATTGCGTAATACCGCAGATTCATTTTTGTTTGCTGGAAACGACCGGGCCTTTGATAGCTATTAATTCATGAAATTATTCTG